>JAAGNO010004517.1:0-11607 GCA_033439905.1 Ceryle rudis | reverse complement strand
CCCTAATCCAGCAATGGTATAACGAGGCTGAAAGATAACAGTGGTGTTATCTTTCCTTCTTCTTGCTCATCCTAAAATTACGCGTTAGTTTCCCTTTCTCACCCAAACCTGGCTACAGACTCCTTTTGGGTAGTTGTAGAGAGCGAGGTCTCCCCTAAGCCCTATTTTTGTCCCAGCTGAACAATCCCAGTTCCCTCAGCTGCTCCTCTGAAGACGTGCTCTAGCTCACGCTCTTTAAATGCTCACATCATTTAGAAAGCTCCGCTCCTGGGTTTAGATGAATTAGTGCTTTATTTCGCATTCAGTCTTTTGTCCTTTTTGTGTGTTCAGGTACGCTGATAACCAGTGATATCTTGAAAATTAGATACAAATTCAGATTTGGAAAGTAATTTGGGCTCGATATGAGTGAGCAGTTAGTCTTGTTGCAGTCTAAAGGCCAGCTGAGGATTCAGAGAGATTGCTCTGGCCTGGAGCACAGGGACGGCTAATTTGCTGGGGAGGTTGTGTGATAGCACTAGTAAAACACAGACCTGTCCTGTGGGTTTTTGCCGAATTCATCTGCATTACCTTGTGAAGCACAACTGAAAACACCCAGTAGGAGTTACTCATCTTAGGACAGAGTCTCCTAAACCTTACCACTCAGTCTCTGCTTTTCTGTGTCTTGGAAACTTCCTCCCTGTGTTGGGTGCAAACAGTGCAGAGCATCCCTCTACATTTTAGGGTGAAGCTCATCTTCCATAAACACAGCGTAATCACTTGACAAAGCAAAGAGTGCTCTTCTCCATTACAGGTTTTAGTGCTTTTTGCCTACTTCCTCCACCCTGCCAAATAATATTGTGGTGGAATAATGCATTGACTATATCGTTACTTGTTGGGGTTTTTTAAAAAAGGCACCATACTTAGCACTGTCATTAATAGCAGCAGCACATCGCTTCTATTAAAAGGGCCTGCTAGGCTGACTGATTTGGGGGTTTTTTGGGTGTCCTATTGCATTTAGTGAGTTTTGAATATCTAATTTAACAAGAAATACGTACTGAAAATGTCAGTGACCTTTCTGCAAGTTTTTGACAGCTCATTACATGATCTGGCAATTTGTTACTCGTTCATTTCTAACTGTTTATTTATGGTGGCATTTGTGCAAGAATAGTATTGAATGGCATCTTAATGTGACTTTTATCAATGTTGATTATTCTCTGACTCTCTTATCTTCTTGGAATCCAGCAGGTGGTACTATTGGCACAAAAATTTCCTGTATTTCCCAAGTCTATAACCACACCTTAGATTTATTGGTTTGTTTTGATATAACAGGCAGGGTGGCAAGATGCTACTATCTGCTAGAATTCTGGAAGTGTCAGAAAGCTTTTCGCAAGGACTGACAGGGACTGCAGGGATGAAAAAAGGGCAGTTTTTACCCTGCGCTATTGTGCGTGCAGGATAATGCAGGTACAAGAGAAACTGCTTCAAGAACCCTGGCCAAGTGACTCAGAGGTTGATGACTTTCACTTCCAGGGTGACAATTAGTCTCTACATGTACTCAGTGTGCCCCATAAATGTCTTATTCAATACCTCTGTCTTTTAAAATACTTTGTGTTGTTATGCCACTACAAAAGAAAATCTATCAGGTACAAGGTCTAAAGAAGCACAGCAATTATTGTCTTGACCTTCGTGGGAACTTACTGATATGGAGGATTCACATTATTGCTATTGCACATAACTTTTTAAGCTATCAGTCAGAAATTGATTCTCTCTCAAGGTTTATCATGCTTGTTTTATAGTTTAAAATGGAAAGTAAAACTCATTAGTGATTATAGTTGGGATTTAACTTGGGAACGTTCAGTTACTTATCATACCTCTCTTACAGCTAATAAAGATATTCATTTGAATTTTAAACTTTAGGAATCTTTCTTCAAGAAAAGGCAAGTGGCTGTAAGAGTGGCTGCGACTCAGTTGTAACAGTGGTTTTGAAATCAGCAGTACTTGCTTTTGCTATGGGCAGCTTTTAAAGTAATGAAGACATGGAGCCCTTCCCAGGAAAGGCATGAAACAGCTTCGTGCCAGGCTCTCTGCTGGAAAACAAATTGCAGCATCTGTGGACATTTATATAAGTCTTTGTGGTTTAATATGTTACTCTCTAGTAGTTGGCCATCAGCTTAAATATCAGTAGGACATGACTAAAGCTAATCGATACAAAGGCTGTCATTGATTTCTGTGGGAGCAGGCACAGCCCTGATGGGCAGTGATGTGCAGTGGGTGTCTGTCAGGTTTGGTTAGCAAGCTCCAGGTCTAAGGCTCTCCACAGAAGTTCTACTAAGTCACTCCCACTTAAGTTATTTCTTCTCTGGCTGTATTGCTGCATGTCACCATCCTCTCTGAGTAGTAAATTAAAGGGGAAAATCAGTTTCTGGTTGGAGAAGAGTTCTTGTCTCTGTGTAAATGCCACCTGCAATACAGGGGAATGTGCTTATGGTGTCCTGTCAGTTACAGAAGAGTAGTAGGTTGGGCTGGAAGAGAATGTTTCCATCTCTGTCCTGTACTCTTTGAGGCTATTCAAGTGGTCTTTAAAATACATATAATCCAGCCAATAAGTGGCTAGCTGCAAGAGACAGGTGGACTCCGCTATGCCTTAGGCATGCTGAGGATATTGAGGTTGGCAACAGTACTGTTAAACCCACCTACTTTGTTCTGGCACCTTCCTTCTCAGATGGTTCAAGGGCAACCATGTTTATAAAACCTTCCATCCAAAGGGCAGTTACTGGAGACATAGGGTCTGAGTACTGGTGTAAGGAATTAACAATCAGTGTGATTCTGATCGTTTTTATTCATAACATTTTATTTATATATGGGGAGGTTGAATTCCACCACAGAGATCATGAAAACTTGAGATATAAGTTCATTCTCATCTCAGCACCATCTTAGAAGTTCCATCAGAGTCCATGGTAAAAGAGGTACACTGTTCTCACTGTTGCCAAATCAGGGTCTTTATTGTAATACCTGATTGCAGGCCGAGAGAAAAGAGTGTGGCATGGAATGAGCACAATTTAGTGCCTTATTATTTTGTGTCTTTTTATAAGTCTGTATCTCAAGAGTTACATCTGAAAGGAATCTTGGACCTGTACCTGTTTAGAAATGTAAGGTATTAAAATTTCTAGACAGTGTCTGGTTTTCATAGAGTCATAGAATATTTTGGGTTGGAAGGGACTTCTAAAGGTCATCTAGTTGCTGCAGTGAGCAGGGATAGAAGTTTAGAAAACTAGCGCTTAAATCACTAACGTTAGACAAAAGTTATTTTATATGTGTGTGAAGTAGAATATTAGCAGTGAAATAATCATGAACTTTATTTTTTCCCTCTGCATAGGTTTATATAATTCTGCACACAGTGTAGAGGAGGACAGCAAGATGGATGGCCCATTTGATAAAGGAGGGTGTGGAGAGAGCAGCGTTGGTCAGTGCTGTGCTCCCCTTGGCATGTCCTTTACAGTCCCTGTGTCCCTAGAACTGGGGGCGTTGTGGTTCTCTGAACTCAAACCATTATGCTATCAGGATTTTAAGGCTGACCAACATTGCTCCTTCCACACCTTCCTCATCTGGCCCACCCACGCTTGCAGACATAGGCATCTATAGCTAGCTACGTTAACTGATGTAAATATAATATTTGCTAAAGGAGTGTCTTAAAGTTGCGTAGGAAGCCATGTTGATGGAATACTCCAATACAGGAGGAAAATTCCATTTGATTCAAATGGATTCATCTCAGCTCTGCATGTCCAGAACTTCTGCTGCACACATCAGTGGCTTCAGAGTTGATGAATTTGAGATATTTCACTGCAAAATTGGGTACCCTGGTCTGAGAAAATTGAATTGCAAGCTCTGCTTTCAGTAACACTTAACAATTATTGCTGTTTTGACCAGACCGTATATGGGGGGAAAAAAATCAACACCTAATGATGCATGTAATGCTTCCCGCAGTACCTTAATGGTAGGGGGTTTGCCTCTGGGGCAGCGAGAAAAGGCAGAGGAATGCTTGCTATGAGCAGGAAAAGCAGTGTGGTTGACTCTGAAAGTGAGGGCTTGACCGACAGTCTGCAGTGCAGGGCAGTACACTGAGCTCCCTGCAAGGCTGTGGATTAGCTATATGCTACACTGGTAGCTGTACTGAGCACAATGAACTGGCAGTGGAGGCAACCAGAGTATTATCAGAGCTGACTCCTTAAGAGCCATGGCTGAAGGGGGTGAAGGAGGGGAAGATGAAATACAGTACCTACGACCTCCATCTATCGCCTTTTCAATGGTCATAAGGTATATAATTTTATGACTCATGTTTAGTCCTTTTCTGTTGTATTAAAAATAAAGTGTTATTTCTGTGCTGGGCTTTGACAAGTGGGAGAATTGACTTAGTGCAAAAAAAATAAAGTATATGATTTTTAATAACATCAGGAAATCTCAGTGTGATTTTCCTTGAATGCGCAATAGCCAGATTGGTATAAGGAGACCTGTTTCCACTGTAATAACAAGTTTAAAGCATCCTTGTCAACTTTCTGCTTAAGTTTATAAACTTAGTGTGTAAAATATCTGACCTCTGAAACTTCTGTCTAGATAATATTGCACTGATAAAGACCAAGCCCTGGTTACAGGGAGGTCGCCCAGCAACGTCAGAGATGGCCAGGGCGCCCTAAAGGCTCCCGCCAGGCTGTCACGTGACCACCTCTCAGTCACGACAGGGAGGACCCTTTGCCCAGAGTGCCTTTCTCGCTCCCGCTCTTCAGCCCGACGCCGCTCCTCTTCTCCCTCCCTCTTGCCATGCCGTTCCACGCGATGCCTCTTCTTTCTCCTCCGCCGGCCACTGCCAAGAAAGGAGGAGGAAGGACACAGTTAGGCAGCAGGAGCAACAACTCCTAACTGCTACATGGCATCTTTTCTGTCCAATATGTCCCCTCAGACCCCCCGGACTTACCTCAGCTTTTCCCTCCAAAATGTTCATTCTGTCCCATAGACATTGCCTCGGACTTCTTTGAGGTAAGCCCATTTACCCCAGATTCACCACTTCAAAAAGGTTTATTTCTTTTGGTTTACTTCACTTACCTCAGCTTTTCCCTCCAAAATGTTTCTTCTGTCCCGTAGAGATGACCTCAAGATGTTTTTGGAGGGAATCCAAATTAGTGCCTTTCTCGTCCTCACTTTACAGCCCAACGCCGCTCCTCCTTTCCATCCTCCTGCCCCGCCTCTTCATTCTTCGCAATGCCTCTTCTTTCTTTCTTCCCAATGCCTCTTCTTTCTTCTCTGATGGCTGCTACCAAGGAAGGAGGAGGAAGGACCCAATTAGGCCAGAGAAGCGCCAACCCCTCCACCTGAAGGAAGCAGGGACCACCTACACCCTGCGGAGGGAGCTCCCCAGGGCAGCACCCAGCCGCCCACAGACCCCCCACCTCCACAAAACCCTCCTGCTTCACCCGGACTCACGAAAGCGATGCAGCGCAGAGTTCTGGCCAGCGCTGGAGCTGGGCTCGGAGGCGGGCACCCTGGGCAAATCTAGCCGGGCATGCAAAGCAGCGGCCAAAGAGGCTGCACAGCCCTGTCAGCCACTGCAAGGAAGGAGGAAGGACACAGTTAGGCTGCAGAAGCGACTACTTCTTATAGGGAAACAGTAATTTCCCTCATCTTTCCTCTCAAAAATCTAAATTCTGTCCCCTAGAAATTACCTCTGTTCATTTAATGTAAATTCTGGATTCAGCCCTTTCAATAAAGCTAATTTATTTCCACCTAAATTATCTCAATTTTTTTGTCCATTTTCTCATGTGTCCCCCATATCAACTCAGTTTTTCCCTCCAAGTTGTTCATTCTGCCTCCTATGCATAACCTCAGATTTTTTTGAGGTTTACAGAAATTATCTCGCATTCAGTTGTTCTAAAGAAGTCATATGTTTGTCTCACCTCAGTTACCTCAGCTGTTCTCCCTAAAATGTTAATTCTTCCCTGTAGATATCACCTTTTACTTAGTTGAGGGAACTAAGCTAGCCTAGATTCATACTTTTAAAAATGTACCTTTATTTTGTTTCAGCAAAATTACCTCAGCTTTTCCCTCCAACATGTCACCTGAGTCCCCTGACTTGCCTCTGCTTTTCCCTCCAAAATGTGCATTCTCTCCTCTCTAGAGTACCTTACATTTTACCCCTGAAACTTCCCCTTCCTGTCCCTTCTAAGTTACTTCAATTTTCCTCCGCATAAAGTTTACCCTGTCCCCTGTAACTGACTTCAGCTTTTCCCTCAGGAATCCGCGGAGCCGGGAGCAGAGGAGCCGCAGCCGCATCAATTTAAATTCCCGCGCTTTCGCCGGCTGAGGGGAGAGCGGCTCCAGCTGTCCGTGTCGGGCGCGCCCCCTGTCGGCGAAGGGGAGCGATGCGTCTGAGCAGCATGCGGCGACAGCCCGAACCCGCCGCCCCTTTTGCGACCCTCTGGGCGCTCACAGCCCCCCTCAGTGACTCTTGAGGCACCCCACCAGCTCTCCTGCACAGAGGTGCTCTGCAGACACACCACAACTTCTTAACAGATGTCCACCCTGCCCACCACCTCTGTCCCCTTGCATCTCGGAACTTGGTCTGTCCCTGGTCTGCCCCCCCCGCTGCTGTCATGCTTGTATGATCTCTTGCCTCATCAGCTTCCTGACATCATTTCATGTCCCCAGCTGCCTTTATCAGCTAGGCCCCTGCAGAGTCCCTCTTTCGTTCTTGCCAGAACATGGCCACCCACAGGCTACTCCAGAGCTCAGCTTAACACGAGACCCATTCACTTCAGTATATAAAAATAAAATTAAAAAAAAAAAAAAATCAATACAAGCATTACATGGAGGGGAGGGAGAAGGCAGTGGGTCTATGACTGCATGGTGTACAGCTTGCCGACAGAGCTTAAACCACAACATGTCCTGAGCAGCATGGTTGGGATAGATGAGGAAGGTGTTCAGGGAGAATTGTTGGTGCAGTGCAGTGCTTCCCTTAAAGTGACTTTTGCAGCCACAGTATCCCTGGAACCAGAGGCTTTGTGGTTCTTCAGACCTGAGCTCTAACCCTATCAGAAGCCTGTGCTCTGAGAATGTGCTTTTCTGACTTAAAACTGGGCAGATTTAAAAAAATTATGCCTTTTGATTGGAAGATCTTGTCATATGGTCCAAGTGAGTGGACATGAATTAAGAAAATTCATGAAGCCCTAGTGAACTTTGGGGACTGTCATATCCAGTATTTCGTGAGGGGGAAGACTACAACAGCCTCTATGTTTAAATTGCTGTTGCCGATGAGTTAAAGTACATGCCATTTGCTCTTTCTTGGGATCATTAAATTTAGTTGCTTTTTGTGAAGAAATTCTATTTAGTTGAGGTTTTAGTGTATTCACATACTGCCTGGTTCCACCAGAGATTTCTTTTCTAATGAAAGAAAAGTGGGTCACAAGTTAAAGAAACTTTGACTGCTGTTCCCCTAATAAAATACTGCAGCATATGCTCTTGAGAATGATCTCTCATATATTAACTAAAGCCCTTTAAGTAAAAATGTCTCTTGACTATTTCATATAGCAAGATTTAAAAGATCATTCCCGCATGATAAATTCTGTGTTTTCTCCTGTCAGCCACGTAAAAGCTTCAAATACAGAGGTACATGCTTTTTAGAGGCATTAATTCAGCAATACTGAAGAATAATTCTGGTTGGTAATAACTG
The DNA here is from genome assembly GCA_033439905.1 of Ceryle rudis. Taxonomy (NCBI): domain Eukaryota; kingdom Metazoa; phylum Chordata; class Aves; order Coraciiformes; family Cerylidae; genus Ceryle; species Ceryle rudis. Next base: position 3,911 of record JAAGNO010004517.1, on the reverse strand, counting down.
ACTTTTGCAATACTAAATCTTCCAACGTTGCTGGTGTGCTTTATGCTGGTCAGAAGTTTTCACTACATCTTTACATACATGTACCTTCACAGGGTGGAATTCACTGATAAATTGCCCTGAAATTTAATATTTGCAGAATACTGTTGTCCTTGGTTACCTCCTGCTTAAAGTAAAGTGGCTTGTGTTTATAGATCTTGGAGTCACAGGCTATTTAACTTATGAGTAAGACTCTCTTCATTCACTCCTGAAATACAATAGGCTGGCAGCTGTGTAAAATACCCCCATGTTACATGTTACTCTGAAGAATTAGAAGAGATGAAAGGAAGAATTAATTTTCCCTGTCTTAACAACTATATTCTTTATTCCTAGTATTCATTCCTACAGGAAAAGCATCTTCTGTCCACTGATGTCATGGTAATAGTGACATTCCTGGTGAAACCAATAAGACATAAATGCTTATACCTATCCACATAAAATACTTCGATGGGGAAATTCCTTATCATGATTAGACTTACTCTATCACTTTCAGATGTTCCTCATTAATGCCATATTTTTCAGAAATTATACAACATTATATCCAAATATAACCAAGGTCTTTCCCTGGGAACTACATCTGCAAAGAGGAGCTTGCATTTCGGTACTGCAGAAGTTGCATGTTTCTAGCATCTAGGGAATTTGGTGGCTGGATGACAGTAATGTATTCTTACTCTCCAAGGCTGCGCTTGCATGAGCTCTTGTACTCTTCTTTTATCTCTCCATCAAGAAATATGGACATTGAAGTCACAAGACTGCTATTTAGCGATCCTAAATAGATTGTGGTTCTCCTGTACCATGTCATTTATGTGAATAGTTATTACTGAGACAATATTACAGTGTCAGGGTTGAGAACAAGGTCAAGGAAGCACCTATACAGCTTCATGGATGAAGAAATCAAAGCACACTGTGTTTCACCAGACTCGGCCAAAGGTTCCTGGTGAAGCAAGGGGAAGCACATGGAGCTCCTGAGGACCACTAACACAGCACCTACACCTCAGGACTGACTTCTTAAAATAACTACAACTTCCTGCATGGACTAGCTTCTCCCACAGCCTTGTTCACATCTCAGTAGGTTTGTTGATACGTTATGTAGTCCCTTCCACATGACATACATATTGCTGGCTTGCAAGTGAGAGAGTGTGAAAAAGGCTCATATATATGAATTTAAAATATGTATGCCTATAAATGTAAATGTATATAATATATAATTTTTTAAGAGAAGATAATGAAAAGGTTGGAAATTTTAAGTGGAATAAAAATGGGTGATCTTCAAAAATATATATCTTTTTTTTTTGATTTTCCAGAATAAAGTATAACTGCTTTATTATGGCTGTGCACCTTGCAGTTTGACGTGATAATCCGTCTAAGATATTTGGGACCTTACTTTTCTTTTTTAGAGCTCCTGTTATTTTTCTTCTCACTTAAGGTGAAAATGCAAAGCAAACCTCATTTATCGAATGTATTAATCTCTGGATTAACAGGAGTTGTTAAACTGATTTGCAGAGCTTGTTTTGAGGCTATTAAGTTTCACCTCTTTCTCCATACTTGGTGAATAGTGATTTATAGGATTACTACATAGTTTAAATTCTCTTCAGTGTAGAAACCATCATTTGGAGACTTTGTTTGAACTGTAGTAGAAGCAGTGTTGCATGTATAATTACTTGTAAGTATATGCATTTTATACTTCTATTTTATACTCACTATTCCAGAAGAAGAAAATGAACTTAGATCCATTTCAAAATATTGGGCACTCTAGTGCTTGTATGAATGACAAATGGATCTGAATTGAACCTCATGTCCAACGTTGTAGGTCTAATTAAAGTAGCTATATAATTTACAAATGAGTGAAAAAAATCTCAAAGGAGTTGTGATTTCATTTTAGGCTAGCCCTATCCTTTTTAATGTAGGTCAGAAAATGGTTTTATTAATTCATGGGATTAAATAAATTTAAATGGTAGTTTTTCTTCTGAAATTAATTCCATTATGGAGAGTCCTATGGCATTTAACAGGAATGAAACCAATAAGGTTTTCTACATAAATTACATTAGAAATGTGCATATTTTAAATGAATTATCATTTCCTTAAAGAGAGTTTTTGAACCCTACTCTAGAATTGTATTGCAGGGATAGAGCTCTTTCTTTAATGCCAGGAGATATTTTAGGATGACTATTTCTTTTGTGATATTTTAATAACACCTTCCACAAGGGTTTCCATCATAAGATGTTCTGCTATAATGCAATTTGTGACGCTTTCTTTCAGGTGAGTCAGATGTTCTGCTGATTTGAATTTAAACTTGAGGTGAAAAATGTTTGTTTCATTGTAGTATAACTATAGCAGAGCAGGGAAGGACTGACTTTCATTTTTTGGATGTTTAAGATGTGCATGAGTCATGACTTGGCTGACCATGACCTGTTTTGAACCCCGCTGGGTTATGTGGAAAGTTACTGGATGCAGGCATAGTAATTCAAGCACTTTAATGTAATAGATGAGTGAAATGTAGCCTGGCACCCTCTCACTCACTAATAGGCATCCAAACACGTAACAAAAATGTCTTTCAGAGTTCCTGTTAGATTACAAGAGATGCGTGTGTATATTGAAATCGAAATAAATTAATATTTTTATTCATAAGAGAGGAACTTTTTCTGTTCATGGCTATATCTCACTTTACCACGCTTAGTCCACTTGTGAAAATAGCTTTCATATCTCATCTATTGGTATCACAGCTATTGTGGTTTGACTGAGACAGCAGTCTTAAAATGTTTTTGATCAATAAATACATAATTAGAGATTTAAGGTTAGCTAAGAGCTTGGACTATTCAGGATAAAGAGTATAAGGTAAAGCTGGAACCCCCATGAGCATAGGAGCTACTTGCTACTTGGATCCATAAGGATATCACTTACAGGGATTAGAAAAAATAAGTGATGCTTGGTGTGTGTAACAGGAAAGGGGAGAGCTTTGGTTCCACTTCTACAGTACCTCAGCTGAAATGTGAACAGAAATGAATTATTGCCTATGGTGGCTCTGGATCATGGGTGAGGTGCTGCTTCTGAGAGCAGATCCTGAATATCAGTGCTTCCTCTCTTACTTCCCCACCAGAGATTTGGTGGCAGAAAATAGTCTTGGGAAGTTGGAAGTGGTGTTATAAATCTTAGGAAGAAGATTTTAAATCATGTCTCAATCCTGCACCACCTGATGCATGCCTTAGTCCTGGCCCACACTTAGTGAAAGGTTGTGTGATCCTTGCTATTTAAAATTCCATCCTGCCTTTACCATTTACTCCATTGCTCCCTGTAGGATAAAAGATATCATTCAAAACTTCTGAGTAAAGGTGCCAGATCTGTGGTCCAAGGAAAAGCCAAGGGCAAGGTGCTGAAGCTCCAGAGAGCAGGATTCAACGTATGGTTAACCTTTATTTTGTTAGCTAAGTCTCTTGTCAGATAAATGCCTGCCTTTCTCCTTGCCATAGTCTGCTTCAGTGCCTGACTTCCCACCCCTCTCCTTAGCATGAGGCTTGGCAAACTCTTTTCAGGGTGGGTATTTTCAGGGGAGATACTGATGCCATTTTTGATGTTGAAATCACTTTATAGCTATAGTCCTTATGCTACATAAAGACTGATTACAGTCTAATGCAGTGTTCACAGATGTCATTATGAATATTTAATGACTTCAACACTCATGACAGCCTGCATTTGGGGGCTTCTATTGACTAATTTTTATTCTAGTGAGTCTTTTCAAAACAACTTCCAGTTCTTTTTTCTCACCAAGAGTCCTGGTTTGAGTGAGAACAGAACTAATTGTGTTCAGTGCTTTTACTTTTCAGCTCAGTTCTTCTAACTAACTGCACTTTCTGAAGTCAGCAGCCTGTTTTCACAGA
>JAAGNO010004514.1:5660-18065 GCA_033439905.1 Ceryle rudis | reverse complement strand
CCTCCGCCGCCCCCGCGGGCTGCTGTGGGGGCGCGGGGAGCGGCTGGCACATAGAGCCGGGGCTCCGCGCCGCCACGGCCCCCCGGCTCCGAACAAAGCGCGGCGGCGGGCGGGCAGCGCGCACTCCCTTCTCGCCCGCCCTCTCTCTCTCCCTCACACACAAAGATGGGGCTTCTCTGAGGCGAAGGAGGAGGAGGAGGCGGCGGCTGTAGCGGCCGCTGCCGCCCCCGGAGTGGCCGCCGCTCCCTTCTACCTCATAGAGGCCGCTGTGGAAGCGGCGGGCGGAGGGGAAGGGGAGGGGGGGCGCTGGCGGCGGCGGCGACCCTGGCCGCGGTGTGAGCGAGCGTGTGTGGGGAAGGGGGCGAGTCTCCGCCCGCCGCCGCTCCTGCTCCCCCAGCCGGCCGCCCGCTCGGCTCTTGTCTCTTTAAACCGCCCCCCCGCCTCCTTCGTCGTCTCCTTCCTCCTCCTCCTCGCCCGCACCCCCCTCCGCCCGCCGTGAGCAATGGTCCGAGCCGCTAACTCAACCTAGCCCGCCAGGCCCGGAGTGGGACAGACCAACGGGGAAGGGGCGGTAGGTGCGCCCCCCTCTGCCCCGCCACCCGCGGGGGAGGGAGCCGGAGCGGGAAGGAGCGCGGCAATTGGTCCCTCCTCCTGTCACTCCGCCGCCGAGGTGTCCTTCTCTAGCGTCTCATTGGTTTCTTTCCCTTTCTTCTCGCCCCTCCACCCTTCCTACCTAGCATTTCCCCCTGCCGGAAAGGGGCGGGAAGGCCTCGGCTGATTGACAGGGCATCGGGCCAACGGAGAGAAGGGGCAGGGCTTGTGAAGAGAATGTTGCGGTATGATTGGACGAAATCCTCGTCAGTCACGTTCCAAGGCGAGAGGTGACTGGCGGTGACGGGCCGAGGGGGCGGTCCCTCCCAGCAGCAGCCTGCGCCGTGGGGGCAGCGCTGCTGTCACATCCGCTGGTCCTGGCTCGTTCGCTGCTCCCTCGGTGGTTTCCTGAGGGGAGAGGGGCGGCGGCGGCCGGGCCGCTCCCCGGGGCAGGGCTCCCGCTCCCGGGGAGTCTCCCGCCTGTGGCCCTGTGTGCTTGGCAGAGGCCCTGCCTGGCAGCCTCGGCCTCCGCGCCGAGCGGCCGTGCTGACGGCTCTTAACGGCCTCGGCGCCGCGCAGGGCTCCCGCCCGGGGCCGACTCCGGTAGTGCCGCAGCGGGATCCGGGTCGATCAGCCGGTATAGCGGGACAAAATCGACGCGAGAGGCGGGCCCGTCCCCTTCCTTAGCGTTGACAGGTTCAAAAAGCCGAGCTGCGGGTTTGTGGGGCAGGTCTGGGTGTAACAGGCCTCGCCGAGCACCGAGATCGTTGGGGGCTGGGGACGAGAGCCGTGCAACGCTCGATACGCCCCGAGGACCATATATGGTCCCTCCATACTGCCACCGTCCTCCTGGTGTTTCCACAGGGAAGAAACAAAAGTAGCGTATAACCAGAACTGGTGTTATTTCAGCTTTTTCCTATACAAGGAAATGAGAAGACGGTGAAAAACATTTAAATCTGTTCATAGTTAGCTTGTCTGCCACACGCCATAGGGCTGCGTTACGGTGGAGGGAGGCAAGAGGAAAAGGATGGGAATTCTGCCGTGATGTGTGAAGAGAGGCAGGAGGCTCTGCAGAGGCTAGGTTCTTACACAAGCCCTGGAAGGACCCTGCAACAAGAAAGGTAGTGGTTAAGTACCACTGCATCTCTTAAGATCTCCCTGCTCACTACGGGGGGGTTGGACTCAATGACCTTTAAAGGGCCCTTCCGACCCAAACCAGTCTGGGATTCAATGATTATCAATTCTTTCTTTTTTTTTGGTATGTGTTACTTGCATTCTTTCTCAGGAGCTATAACCTTGAAGTCTTCAACTGGCAGATTTTTGTGAGGCCCCATCCAGTTCCCTGGCTTACTGTTGCAATTCGCAGAAATCAAAGACAATTGCAACTATCACCCGAGAACAGAATCGCTTTCCGTTGTCTTTAGAGGTGCTGCCATTTTACAAAGAAAGTGGGACATCTGGCACTAAGAGATGTTTTTTCACCATTCGTGTATAACCTTAAGGTTCGTGGCAAAGCGAGTAGGGAATACGGGGCTAGCGAAAGGCCTGAATTTACACCCTCAGCTTGCAAAGCAGCAGCAGGCCGGGCCGTCCTGCCAGCGTAGCTGTGTGCCACAGGGGAGACCTCCTGCAATGGGAACTCGGATCGTTCAGCCTGCCTGGCTCATACTGCTGGCTAGCCTCTCTCCAGAATGCCTCTTCCATACAGTTTGGGGATTATGGCTCCAGCAATAAAAGTAGAATTGCCCCACAGCACAAAAAAAATAAAAAAAGATGCCAAGAGAAAGGACACAGAAGGACTGTGACACTACCCAGAGTTAAGTTGTTTCCCTGAACCTTCCTGCTCTCATGATGTGCCTCTTATCTTATCCTGGCTCCTAAACTGTTTGGAGCAGAGACTTTATTTTTTTCTTAATTATTATTATTATTTGTCCAGTGAGGACAAATAAAAATATCTGCTAATATTAAGGAGGGAAATAAGTAATAAAAATGAATTCTCTTGGATCTTTCTTACCTGGACACAAAAGGGCCCTCAAAGGCAGCTCCTGATCAGTTTTAGTTCCGAACCCAGTCTTTGAGCAGACCTGGGTCTCTGACAATCTACAATTAGCTAGTCATCCACGCCTAGTTTCCATCACCCTGAATCGAACCAGGACATGAGCTGTCGTCATTTGGAAACAAGACAGAGGTGGTAAAAGCACATTGACAGAACTTAACAATACGTGTTATCTCTATGTGTCACTATATGTCTCTGTCATCCTAGAACGTCACCCCAGCACTGTAAATTCCTAAATTCTTCCCGAATATGCTGCAAGAGCTCTGGTTTGTACGCCGCTATAAAATGCAAAATCGTTTTCTAAACAAAAGTTGCAAAAGACGTACGAGGCTACGTGCTGAGAGGCTGAGGAGAGGCAGATGCGGGGACACGCCAGACAGCAGGGCTATCAGCTGTACCAGGGAAACTCAAACTTTATGGGCAAACATTCCCTAATCCCACCGGAGCCTGCTCTGCCCGTAGCAAACTAGAGCAAGGCGTGGTGTCTTTGTTCCTCCCTTTGTCCTGCTTTCTTAGCCCATGGCACAGCCAAAGGCATTCAGCTTCCTCTTAGGTACCCCGAGAAAAGATTCATCACTGGCTTCTTGCCTTCTCTAAAGTTTCCCACCGTGGGCTTCCAGAGGGAGCCTGGAAACTCTTTGCTAGACACTGCTGTTAAAATACCGCTTTTTAATTTGGTTTTCTTGTGCAGCCCGAGGCATTTGAGAACATGGCCCGTTTCATCCAGTATCAGCCAAACAGAGTCAAGTTCCAAGGGTGCAGGTGCCCTGATACCTGTAGCAGGGCAAAAGTATAAACACATTGCCCGTCAGGAGAGCTGACTGTTGTTTACAAAAGCAGGAGCATAGGCACCCCCCCCTCTACCCTGTGAAAGCCACCTGAGTACCCCTCAGAACAGACAGAAGTTAAAGGTTACCAGCATTTAGTTCAAGGTGGACAGAACTCAAGTGGGATGGGTGATCAATGTCCTAACAGCACCCGAGTGTTTCATCACGTGAGCATTTCCAGTTAAACACACCCCCCCCCAGCATTACTACAGTCTAAATCCACGTAGATGGTTATTCTTCTTCTGCAACAACCTACTGTTACTAATCTTGGGCTTTTCTCCATGGCTACTGCATCAAAACAGGAGATAAAGATAAAAGAGAGGATTTGTGCCGAGAAAATTTAAGTCCATCTCTCTAAAAAAAAAAGAAAAAAATAGGATACCAAAAAAAGACAATACATATGTTGAGTGCCCTGCAGGTTCTGGAATTTTCAGAGATTTCTGTGCCACTCTTGCAGAGTCTCCATGATTACGCAAGGTAGGGTGTGGTGCTGTTTGTCTTGTGCAGAAATAACCAGATTTGTGAGTTTCTAAACACAATTGTTTTCTTTCAAGCAACACCTGTATTCGTTAGTGTTTCTCTCTCAAAGAAATATTTCCTTTGGGGAAAAAAAAAAGACTATTTTTTTCTCTTCTTCAAGAACAAATACGACATTTAACTATTCCTGCTCCCTCAGGTTTCATGGCCCACCACTCGGAAGACCTGCTGATGGTGTGAGAAGCATCCTTTGAGACACAAGGAACCCATCTGCAGGATGCCCAGTTAGTGCCCACAGCTGCTGTCAGTGGGAGCTGAGAGCCACAGTCACCTCCCAAAGGCAGCAACGGAGAGACAAAGATCAAGACTCTCCAGGTAACATCCATACTTTGGAAACGTTCCTTTCAAACTTGGAAGTTTCCCAAGGGTTTTCCTGGTTTCTTATTCTCCATAAAGAGGAGTCTCTTAAGTCAGAAATCAAATCTGAGGGGTTTTTTTGTCAGTGAGCAATTTTTGAACCGGAGTAAAAATCCACTCTAAAATAGCGTAGAAAAGAATGGCTCTGGAGATTTTTTTGATGCCAGCTCCTGACTTGGGGAGCCTGAGGGAAGCTCTAGAAGATGGCAGTGTCATTAAACCCTTTGCTTTCTATCTTGTGAAGATACCAGAATCTTTCCCCTGAAGTAGAAAAGCTTTAGACTCCACAAACGCTTGTGATTGTTCCAGCCCCACAGCGAAGGTGACACAGCAGCACAGAGCAGCAGTTAAAACAAAATAGGTGTCAAAAATAGTGATGAGGTTTTGTCATGTAGTAATTGTCAAATCAGGGCCTGCTTGCTACAGACAGACAGACGCACACACGAGAGAGTTTACAACTTTGCTATAGTTCAATTTACTCTTGGGCATAGCTTGGGAATGTTTCTAGAATAAAACCTTTTGGTGCAGCAGATAGCTTGGGAAAGGATTTGCCTCTAGGGGAAGGAAACAATTTCAATCCCTCCTGTGTCTCTTAGAGGAATTTTTAATTTTAAAGCATTGATGATTATGCTAATTAGTGCTTACCCCCAAATGCCAATGGAATATAAATGTTGATAGTAGCTAAAACATACTGCAAATGTGCAGCAACTCTTCCTCCAGAGAGTCATCTACGTTACATGATAGCTCAGCTGGGAAGCAGCAGAGTTCTTCACATGGCAAAGCAAAGTAACACTATCCTCGATCCATGTCATCCCGAGGTGGCGCTTCTAGACTCTGCTGGACGGCCGTGAATCGGTTGCTACTTTATCACTTGGGCACGCTTTTCCACGTAATATGTGTTAAAATGTCCAGTTCTCAGGTTAACATGAAGCTTTCCCTTAGATCAGCTGTATGAGCAACGTGAAGAATGTAGCTGGGATTCCTCCCAAAAACTTGGATCACAAGTGAAGCTGTCTTAAGTCTGAACCTACAAGAGGCTCAAGAGCCTGTCTCCAAAGTGGATTTGAATGGGGCTATTCAGGAGCTTGCTGGTTTGAAACTCAAGGACTGAATAACTTATAGAATTCTTAATTCTGCACAGGCTGCACATTGGTAGAACCGAGAAGGGAACTCAGGAGTATGTTGCCATAAAGTGGTACTACGTAAGTGTCATCCTGCTTCTGGTAGAGCAATCAAAGCAGGCTCCTGAGTAGGCACTCCTCCATCTAAAGAGGAGAGAAGCACGGCTTCGGTGTTCTGTGGTAGATGCTGGACTTTTCTGGCTTCCCCGGAGCCATGTCTCCAGGTACAAACCCCACTTCATCTTCCAGTAAGAGACACAGAGAAGTTGGCCCTGTGTGCATATGGCAAAGCTGACAGATCCCTTTATGGTGTCTTGTTATCATCACAAAGAGTCTGTTTGCTCCCGCAAGCACAAGGACCCTCCATGCTAATAACCAATGTATAATACACGGAGAGTCCTTGGGACCTCTCCTGCATTTTTTTCAGGCACTATAAAAATGACAAATTCTCCTACAACCTAACAGGAAGGAACTTATGGAATGACTGCTCAGCAGAACCCACATGGCAAAAAACTGGAAACCCTCAACAGAACATTTTTAACATCTTAAAATTACTCTACTTCAAAATCTTTCATGATTCTTTTTTTCCCCCTAGCTCAAGCCTGTTTTCCTCTAAGCATTCTGAACTTCCATCCAACTAGTACTACCATTACTTCATCCAAAGCCTTTGAAGCACATCAGATTGTATATCTGACTGCAGAGCTTAAACCTCTGGAGATATCATAGGTAGACTCTGTTGCATGATTCTGCTTGAAGCTGATTTCCTTTTGTTCCCAATAAAGGTCATCTGAGGTACTTCAGACACCTCGTGGTCTGTAGAGAGAACACTGTGTACCTGCTCATTTATCTTGGGGGCAAAGTACTGACCTTGCTACAAAACCAAATTGGTTGTGTATTCCCAGCTACACCAGCTTCTGTAAAACTAAAGGGTTTGTTTTCAGCCCAGTCCACTGGTAACAGCACCCGATGGGTTCCAGATCAGAGGTTCCCACATGGCCCAGTCCTAGTGCAGGGGACAGAACGGCTGCTTAAATCCACAATATTCAGTGACAAAGGCTTAGTTCAGCTGCACAGGTCCTGCCAGAAGGATGCTTGTTAATCCGGGAGTAACAAAGATAGGTGGATCTCAATGGATCAAGCTGACCACAAACTTTATGATCGACTACTTGAAGTTTTCCCTTAGAATCATGGACCCCTGTATAGCTAATTTCAATCTACTGAGATTCCCTTGGGATCTCTTGAAGACCTCTTTGAAGTAGTACACAGAATTCCAAGGATTCACAACCCATAAGTTGAAAAGAGTCCTAGACAAACAGAACCCCTGAACTTATTTTTCCTGAGGATCATTTGTTAGATTTCCCTTCAGCACTGTCATAGGATGAAATCTTGGCCCCACTTGAACTCCACAGGAATTCTGCCACTGACATAAATGGAGCTAAAATGTCACTCCTGCTATTTGTCAAGTCAATTACATCCAGACAATACTTCAACATCTGGCTTCAACCGAACACACAGAAGAGTTCACTCCCTTAGCCTCTGAAGACAACACAGGACATTGACTAGCTCAAGAAAAATGCAAAATTACTTCTTGGCAAGCTCCTTGTAATAAAGAGTGGGCCTGTCCAGTGACACTATCAGAACCAAATCCCTGTTCCTTAGCGTATACTTATTAGCAGTGGATTCATTGTCATGTTCTGGGAAGAATGTCAAAAGAACCCATCCACTGTTGAAAGTCATTTTGTTGTAAAAACTTTGTTTATAACAACAGATCTGTCCTTGTCTGTGGTTTCCTACAGACGTGGGGGGTTTTCACCCAGTTCATCTTCTGGTTCCCAAGCCACTGGAAGGTCCCTTGCTAGGTTCGATAGCTGTTCTATCTGAACCCCTCCCTGAGGATGGTGATCAAAGGTGAGGCTGGAGGATAACTGTTCACAGAAAGATGACTGATGTGAGCTGGTTTCTCTCTCTAAAAACCCAGCTGAGACGAGGCAGTGTTGTTCTAGTCCAAAATACTCAGGCTAGGTAAACCACGGGTAGGATACATCTTTTCATGGCAGAAAAAAAAACAAACAAACCAAGAGTTACTTGAACGGTGGTGACTTAAAAAAAGAAACAATAAAAAAAAATCTGTTGGAAGAATCATCGGACGATGTCCAGAAGAAAAAAAGGGATGTACAAAGAAAAGGGATGTACAAAGAAAAGGGATGTACAAAGGCTTTTAAGCTTAAGGTAGACAAGGACCTGCCCAGTGTTGTTCCCCGCTCCCAGTACTGGTGAGTTGCCTTTCTCCACACCTGTGCAAAACCAGCTTCCCTCCATCTCATCCCATCCCCTGGGAAAGCACAACCAAAATCAGTCTCCAGTATCTGATGAGCCTTAATTCCCAGCACTTAAATAATTAGCTTCTCAAATGTACGAAAACAACTCTCATTTTCTGGATTAATGAAGGAAGCTGGGTTCCACTGAGCAAAGCTATTATGGAGCTGCTAATGCACGGTTTGATTTCATCGCCTGCCACTAAACACAGAGCGATGTGGGCTCCTGGGAGAGCAAGAACACAAGGAGAGCAGTGCTGGAGGGTTAAAGTGGAAGGCAGCAGGGGAAACTCTAGCAATACTTTGTGGTTTTATGCAGAGGGAGGGCTGGTTTTATTTGTGTGTCTGCTGAGTTTCATCTGGGTTTATGAAGATGCTGTATAACCCAAAAGAAGGCGAAAGCTCAGGGAGGTCCTAAGGGCTGGGTAGTTTGCTTTAATCACAGACCAGGCAGAGGTAGTTTCTGATGCAGGGGGACAGAAACGTACCGCACATAGAAGGCTGAACCCTTAGGCAGCCATCCAGCAGCTTCTGCCCAGGTTTTGTAGCTAAAGCAGCAGAAAATGGCAAAGAGCTGTGGTGCGATGTCTTTCACAGTTGGAAGGCTGCAGTGGTACTGGAGTGTACTTGCCTTCCTTGTTCATTTGGCTTTTGAGTTGATAGGAAACTGCAAAAAGTCAATCTCTTTCTTGCCTCCTCTCGGCGGGTACTGGCATATCGACTCTTCAAACCAAATTTCTGTTCTTTCACCAGCACTGGTGATTTCCTTTTTCCTACCTGGATGGAGAAAGGACTGAGGAAATGTCAGAGAAGGCTGCAAAGGCTGCTTTGCTCTGCCCTGGGGGACTGAAACTTTGGTCGTATTACATCAATAACTCAATGCTATTTGGACTGCTCCCTTCCCCATCACTATTTTGCTGCCTTGTCCCAGACTCTGAACCAAAAGCCTGCATGGAACCTCTTATAGTGGTACATCGAATGGGGAACAGAAAATAACTAGAAAATTGGGGCTTTCCAGATGTAACTACAGCTATTCAACAAATGCAAAGTCATGCGACTTGTGAGACAAGGGGAGGTGGAAAGGCCTGGACTGCTGGTTTCCTTAAATTCTTCAACCATCAGAAAGCCCTTCGGTATGTGTCATTGTCCCCCACCCATTAGTACATCTAAATTAGTGAACCCGAAGTGCTGGATGTGGGTTTGGGGCTAAACAGCTTCTTAGATTGAAGTTCTCCTAACTGCAGTACTGTCAATAGACCCTCAAGCACATAAGATCTGTCACACCCTGCAAATCAAATCAAATCAAAACAAAACAAAACAAAACTTTTGAGCTCTGTAAGAAAAGCCTGAAATTGCAATGGCAGCCCTGGCTTAATAAAGAAACCTCGGTGCAGACATGCAGCAGGAGTTGAGAGATTAATGAGGAGATCAATGGAACTCTGATGGCTTTTATGCAGCAAAGTTTGTGCTTCATAGCCCCAGTTTCAGAGATAAGGAACAAGGACATTAGGGACCCGCAGCACCTTCCCAAAGCAGGAGCAGTTTTCTAGAGGTGGCCTTTCAAAATTAAGCATCTTTGAAAATGCAGAGATGCTGCTTCTTTACATCAGGGCTTGTTGGACCAAGGACTTCAGAGGAGTTGCACCCCGGGTAATTTAGCTGAAGCAATCAGGAAATAATTACATGCAGTGGAGAGTTAAAAGACGGTAATTAAACTGTACAAATAAATAACGAAGTGACTAAAAAAGTCCACCCAAAGCCTACTTTTGGAGCACTATTTAATGTAAATGAATCACTTAGTGGACAATGCAACAATCATCTGTTCAGCTTCTATTCATTATCAAAAACAATACAACAGGATTGGCAGGGAACAGCCATGTGCCAGAGGGAGCCCTTTAGGAAATACCACAGAATCTGGGCTGGCTTTTGTCTGTTCTCCTATTGTGTTCTGACAATGCTTTGCTAATGAATGTCCAACGTCATTTCAGTTGTCCTTTTATTTCTTTTTGTCACCCCAAACCAAATCAGTAGTAATCTTGGCCTTTCAGAATGAACTGAAATGCTTGTTCTTGTTGGGAAGGCTTCTGCACGTTAGTTATGTGGCAGCTTTGCCAAGGTCTCCCAGGCTGAGGATGTGTGGTCTCGGGCAGCATGGCAAATCCCACAGTAGGTGATGAGGCAAAATCCTTTGATTTGGGCAAAAAAAATCTATTAGGTTTTAAAGAAATCATCATTTATCTTTGAAACCTCAAACAGCTTACTGAATTTAATTCTTCAGTGAGTTGTATACTCAGTAAATTCATCTTTTGTTACTCAATTTGAAATGACATTAACTTCATTCTAAGAAATATGCTACTTTGCAGGGCATATTTGCACTGATCGTTACCTTGGGAGTTATCTAGAGGAAACTGCAAGCTAAAGGGAATCCCCACTAGGGATCTGCAGGCAGACACCTACACTAGAAGAAACAAAGGCTAAAAAAAAAACCCCGGTACCAAGCACTAAGCAACTGTCATTATGCTTCAGAACTGACAATCCGCCGGCATTCGCATCTCTTAGGGTTACTGGTTTGGAACATCTGAGAGTTCAAACACTCTTCTTACCTGGTTCCTCGGCTCACTCCTGTGGTTTTTGCCTCAGCTTCCATTTCCTGCAGTTGTTGCTGGTTCAACTCTTTGCAGACCCACAGCATAGGTCAAAAATCTGAGAAGGTCTGAGTTAAGGAAAACAACGATACACAAAAGAGCAAAGAGCGGGGCAGATAAGTATGATTTGTTTCCAAGAAAAAGGCGCACGGAATGGCACCCAAACTTGACTCCTCAAGGTTGTCTCTGAGGTTGGTTTATTTTGTATGAAACAAAATCTTGGGCTCTGCAGCAAATTTCTGCAGACAGAGATTACTTTTACCCAATCCAGTGACGACAGGAGCATGTGGGTTTCGAGTTAACGCTATCTCAAACTTGAGATAGAAATGCACACTTCATAAAACCTTGCTGCTAGCTCAGTCTTTCAAATAAAATAGCCCGAGATGGCATCGAACCCCCGAAGGGCTCACGCTTGCGAAATCCCCACCAAGCCAGCCGCAGAGCCCGGCTCGCGATTCGGGAGTTGTACTCACAGCACGTATTCAGAAATCCGCGGAAGGTGGGACTCGAGGGGAGGGCTGCCAGCCCGTGCTGGGACTATTTATTACTATTTCCAGCTTCTCCCCATCCTTTAGCTGGAGATCATTACTGCTGAGGCAGAGCCTGCCAAACGGGTGGCACATCTTCTCCGTGGCCACCACCATTCAGTGCTTGCAATAGCAACGCAACCTGCAACAGCCAGCAGTTTAGGTTAATACACTGGGCTGAGAACAGGGACCCAGAGGTCAGCCCAACACCTCCACTACCGGACAAGAGACCTCTGACAGCAGGCTGGGGCAGCCACCTCAGCAATCAGTCCTCCTGGAACTCTGGAGCTCTCTGGGAGACGCTGTTAGGATGGCAGCTACCGTGGTACTCCAGTTACACGATGACAAGATGCACAATCCCTAGTACCTACTCGTCAGAGCAACCAGGTAGAGCGGTGGTCACAATACTCTAGAGCAGGAATCCTGAATGTTGCCTGTTGACTAAATATTTTTAGCGCTGGACAGGGGCTGGGCAGGGAGGGACAACTATTCAGCTTCTGATAAACAATAGTTGATTTCGCAAGAGCGTCGCCACCATTTGCACTCATTGACACTTGATTTTTATAGCAGTCTCTGTTAAAAGACAAACGATCTCAAGTGTCCTTTCAGAAGGGTGAAAAAAAAAATCCTGATTATCTTAACACAGGGTATATTAAAGGCGTCATCCTAATATTGGGATGCACCGAGAAGAAACCAGCGTAATTAACCCCCTTTGTTTAATAAACTTAAAATGGACCCATTCACATTCTGTTCCTCCCTGCTCTGCTAAAGAATCTTTTCTTTTTGTTGTTGTTGGTCCCTTGAGTAGTTGCTTAAGTCAGGTCTCACTGTAATTACCTCACAGCAGTGCAGGGAGACTTAATTAAGAGAGTCACCGTAGGTGCTTGTCAGACACACAGCCCAGTCCTGCTGGGAGGCACTGGGATCCAGCTGCAGTGGGCATCTCAAGGAAGACAATTCAAGTTTACAGAAGGTTTTGAGATCCTCCTGCAAAAAAAAAAAAAAAAAAAAAAAGGCAGCAGGGACACACCCAGCAGAGCCTTTATTCCCAGCCCCTCGACTCCATCATCGGGGAGGCTGTGGTTTTAAAAATCTCTCTGTACTCACCAGGAGACGCTCTGCTACACCGCAAGATTTCATATTCTCCCCCCTCCCCTCAAAAAGTGTGACTCACCAGTTTCAAACGGTGACATTTCATTCCCAAACTATTCCGGGAGCAGCCGGCTCCACACCACATGAGGATGCGGGGAAAGGGGAGGAGGGAGGCAAGAGCCAGATTGCAAAGTCAAAACCACTCCTTCTCTCCACCCCACCCCCCCCCCCGGAAGTTGACATCAAAACTCAACACAACCCAATTCCGGACCACCAGGCACAGTCTACTTTCTGGATAAGCCAAAAACAAGAAACACTAACACTGTAGTTGGCAGCC
>JAAGNO010004507.1:14533-24922 GCA_033439905.1 Ceryle rudis | reverse complement strand
GGGATAAACCGGAATACGTACAAGTCCCTCTTTTCTTCCTTCACTAGCATTGTAGAGGAGCACAACATTGTTTTAGCTTGATGTTCTTGAACTTATTTTTACTGAATAATACTCCAGCTACCTAAACACTAGATGTCAACAGTTCACTTGGAATATGCTAGGTATATATATGCATGCTTATATACACATGTACGTACGTGTTGCAACACATAGTACTGCTGGATTAAGGGAAGAATTTCTGAAAGTATTCCATGTAGTCCAGACAATACCCAGGATAAACTGTTTTTACATGTTAGGCACCTCATCACATTTTAAACCAAATACATTTTACCCCACACATGACACCTTGTACTTATGCTTAAAACAGAAAACTCTATGCGAAGGGCTTCTAAGTAAAATTCTCCTTCATTTCATTAACTAAGTAGATAGAGAGACAACAGCTTTTATTAAACAAGACACAACTTTCAATGACATAAATCATATCTCCAGAACTGCCAAATAAACAGTCTCTTCCGCTGCTGGATATAAACTTCAGAGTACCAAAGTACTTAGAACTTCCTGGAGAAGTCTTCACAGTTGGCCCATTTAATGGAAAGGATCAGCCATCTTGTAACATTTCAAAAAGATCATTAAAATTATATGTACCTATTTTAAGACATATTTTATAAATAACAATTTTCATTTTCCACTTGTCTGTAGCGGGAGCCCACCTCTTAACCCATAGTACCCGACGTCGCTGCACTGTAACAATGATCTCAAACTAATACTCCCCATTGTCACAAAGCAGGGGGCAGTGGAAAGAAAGCAAACCAGAAGGACCCAGAAGCAGACTGCCACACTCCATTTTTTATTGCCATTTCCCAGTGGCTCATTCCATCTGACTGAAAATGGGAAACAGAATATATAAGTTTTCCCACCAGATCTGCCACCCTAGCCCATCAGCTGGCCTCTGGCTCTAGCCTTAAGCAGTAAGGGAAAGCTCTAGTTGTGCAGAGCACTGTGAGACAGCAAAATGAGGTTAGCATGGAGTTTTTAGGAGTCCAGGTAAGACATGAAGGGCCTATTTGCACCAGGAAACAAATGAAACATATTCTAAATTACTGCATGGAAGCACAGAAAAACCTTTGGGCATTTCAAAAGCAGTTTAAAAACACAAACTCTCAACACTTACATTTCATTTGCTTGAAGATGGACTTGTTGGGCTCAAGCCAGTGCTGAAAAGTCAAAGAAGGGAGCAGAGATTAATACAGATCACAGCAGACAACAACATTCTTCTAGACGTATGCCGTACCAAAAAATATAAAGTAGGATTTTTGTTTCACTGAGACATACAAACTGTAAAAAGTACCTCCAAATTCTTATAATACTGGAATTGCACTGTATAAGCATACTTGGTGTTACCACTGATTATAAGATTCAGTTGAGACAAAAATATAACAAATATTTCAAAGACAAATTTAAAGGAGATAGCTCTAGTGGTTAGTTTGCAGCAGACATTTCAGTCTTACACCTTCAGCTATTTTTTTGCAGAAGATCATATGGGACAGTAGACACTGTTCAGAAATATCAACATAATCTGTTCATTAATGCTGCCTTCTACAGTTCTTATAACTAAAGCATATGTAAATACTGCATTCTCAGTCAGCACGCTCACAATACAAGCTATTGTTCTGTTTTAGCAAGAATATAAAATCTGAAGAGGAAAAGAGTGTATTTTTCTGTGACATGTTTAGACTATGGTCAATGCACAACAGAGGTATGGGTTACCTACCAGTTATTTAGTAATTTCCTGGGAAAGACTGCAATGGGAGGAAAACTTTCTTTTTTTTTTTTATTTTCCCAGAAAATAAAGTCAATGCTCCTGTAACAAAAAGCTAGGCTCACATTTTAGTTAAGAGCTTTAGCACATCCTCTGCTAACACTAGCTGAACTTTTCAGGAGGATGTTTTGATTGACAAAAGAACATGCCGATATTCAAGTGACACTTCTGATCACAGGCAACAGCATTTGTACTAGGATTTTTCCTGTAAGCAAATAACATCTACACTAAAATGAGATTTGTGTTGCAGAAGTAGCTGGCCAAAAGGCATAGTACTCAGCTTTAATAAGCGTAATCAATGCTGGAAGACCTTGCACTAAGGGGTTCCATTTTTACCCTTTTTCATTTGAGCTCAAACTCTCCAGTCAGTCTAGTATAAAAACAATAGCATATTTTAAACCATATCCTACACCAGCTACTGTTTTCCTCGCAGCTTATAGTAATTCTATTACAGATAAAGGCCAGAGGAGAATATTTTGTAGGAACTGCTATTTTTAAAGTCATGACATCTCAAGAATTCAGTCAAAATCAGGGGTAACTGAAAATTAGTTTTCTGGGATGGAGCTTTTGACAAAACAAACACCTTGAAAAGAACATTTTCAAATATCTGCAGCTTATCTATACTGTGGCTGCTCATAAACTCTTGCATGTAGTTTACAGCAATATCGGAGATATGTGCTACTATGTATTTCTGTTTGAAGCTGTTATCACTGAGAGACTGATACAGAACCCTGGCACTCAAAAAAGAAACAAAACAAAAACCCAACAACCCCAAACTTCAAATACCAACAACTGAAAATAAACCCACACTATTCCTTCACCTATTCCCTCTCCCCATTATCTATCTTTCTTAGGAAAAAAAAAGAAAGAAACAGAATTGAGAAAGCAATGACTGTTTCACCAACCTACCAGAAATACCTAACTCATTTCATTCTCTTTTAGATCACAGATACATTATTCATACATTTTGCTCTGAATAATGGTGAGTGATGGTTGCTCATGATAATGTAAAGCAATTTAAGAAATTTGATACAGTCTGCAGTACTTTATAGATACATAATCCAGAATGAATTCACAGAAGGAAACGAGTCGAGAAACACATATATGCAAGTGTACTTTCCTTAATCTCTTCACACACACCCCCCTCCTCTACCAGGATTGAGGCAGTCCTAGACAAAGATTAGACAGCAAAGAGGAGCTTGAACAGTGACCTGTGCTGTACTGTTCCCAGGGAACTTAGAGCTAAGAGGTATCTCAACATTTTCATCTGGCAGGAGTACAACACAATTTGTTTAATATTTCTTTTTGAAAGGCTAGGCTAAATTACTAGCACAGACCAGGTCAGCATGTACAGATGTCTGAAAAAGTCAACTACATATTCTAACAAAAAGTCATAGGTAATAAAAAGCCAGTTTGCAAATACGGAACCCTTATAACTCACCATATGAACAGTGAAAAAGGGGAAACATAGATTAAATCCCTCAAGCAGTGCACCAAACCCCCAGGAACGAGCTTCCAGGTAAAATGTCTGAAAGCAAACATGTTTCTATAAGACCTGACCTGACTTTAATTTAAAAACTGATTGAAAAGCCACAGAAATAAAGCAATCTAGACTTTCACTTGGAGGTCAAGGAATTAGCAGGCAGTTTTTAGAAGCTCAGATTTCTGTGGTGACCTTCTGTTGGTGGAAGACTGCAAACATGTAGGAAATTCAGCTGAATCTTCCAGAAAATTGAGCAGTTACTTTGTAATTTGTGGAGATTTTCAAAGACACAGCAATTAGGTGCTTAATGCTCTCTGAGTGTCAGGAGAAGATAAATACCTCAACATTTCTAGTACTTCTGAAAATAGCCATGCCTATATTTGTTTGCGTATTTCAATTTGAGTTTCAGGAAAGATTTTCCCCTGAGTACTTGTCTTCCAGCATTACAGCACTGATTATTAATAATTAATAACAGTGCCTCATGTCTACTATAGAGTATTCTTGCTATATTTATTCCAAGATTAATTAGTTTTTATAGCTAGAAACAGAATAATGTTCCTATCAAATCACCAAAGGTTTTCTACAGGAAATTTCAATTGAAAAGCATCTGGTTTTGCAAAATGCTTTTCCCATGTATCAATCTTTTTTAAAGAAATTTGCTGAAAAAGATAAAAAAATCCTCAAATGAAAGGAAAATATAATATTTCAAGTTAGTTTATCAGGCCAAATTTTTAAAGCATCTTAACTCTTCAACTGCTTTCAATTCTCCTGCTTTGCAGGAACAGACCATAAGGTCTTTCCAGCTTCTTATTCTAAGGCTAACACCTCATAAGACGAATAAAACAAGTCAGATGTAAACTTGGAACCAGAGGCAAGAATCTTTCATCTCACTCCTTTCAGTAAAATGCGCAAAATAGGCAGGAGGAAAAAGAAAAAAAAAATCTTACATAGTTTCATTTTTGCCACATTCATTTTCCACTGTTGTCCATTAAGGTTGCTTTAATTGGACAATAGCCTACAACCTCACACCAGCTTGGCTTTATATGTGATAGTACTTAATTATCATTAGAAATCACTCCTGCACATGCTGAGCCTCCCATTTCCCTGATGGTATGTTAGCAACATGATTGTTGCCCAATGGAGAAGAAAAGACTTTGATCCCCATTCAGCTAACACCTATTATTAAGGATCCTGTGAGGAGATTCATGTTCAGCACTGCCAATTTCTAATCTCTTCTGCTGAAAGAGGTCTGGGTAAGAGCTGGGTATCTAGATGGTCAGGCAGATGTCCTCACAGAAGCCAAAGGCAGAAAGAGAGATCTTGAAGGTCAGTCACGGGATAGTTAATGAGCCATGGTGCTTCAAGTGCTAGCAGTGAGTTAGCAAACTATTATGGGTATCACTTTTGGTCCTGGGATCTTAAAATATGCTGAGAATTGCCTTCTGACTAAGGTTTCATTTTGACCACACGCTGCATTTCAGATTAGTGCAATTTTTACTTTGTAAATACATCCCTCGCCTCTGATCAGCCTTTAAGTGGCACTGAGTAGTCATTAGCAAGGCCAGGTGTGTTCTTGCTTACCCACAAATGCTGAGCAGATGATGTGCCACCAGCTTCCATAGCAAAAGCTCAGGATGAGCAAGGACGCTATGCAAGGGCAAAAGTACCATTCTAGAAAGTCTATTTAACTCCACAAGCACTGATACACTTCTAGTAAAGGCATTCAGCCAGCAATCTATTTCAAATTAAGTCATTTACTGACAAGCTCATACAGGAGAGAGCTTGCTCGCAGCACAGTATAGGGTTAAGGGGTTGAGAATAAGAAGCAGGGAGGAAAGAGAACACAACATCCTGTATTTATTCTTACAGCCCTTGTAAGGGGTCAGGTGTCACTAAAATCCCCCACACTGTTCTCCCTCTACATTGCAACAGACACTCTACAGAGCAAAGATTTGTGCTCCAGTCTCCTCTTCTTACAGACTCCTGCTAAGACTGGCATAAAAAGCCCACCTCCTAAAAAACTGTCAAGCCAAAAGCAGGTGCTTGGGACCTCATCAACCAGAAGGCAAATGAATTCAGTGAAAAGTCTCTCCCCTCTTTCAACACAAGACGCTCTTGATTTAGTTCATGTGTTTGCAAGAGTAGCAGTAATGAAGGGGTAACCAAAAGTGGCCAAATGCTGTGAGTGCTTAAATCCTCCTCAGCAAGCAATGCTCAGATGTGCATACAGTAAAACAGAATCAGAAGAACGTGCAGATGTCACAAGAATATTCTAGCCAGGAAAGGACTGGACTTTAAGACTTCGTTTAATGGACAGAAGATAGCAGGAGAATATACACACTGAAACACTGCTAGAAAAGTACTAAACCCCATTTTATTTAAACCTCAACCCTGTATTACTCTTGAAAATTAATACCTAGTATTTTCCTCAAATTAAAATCAAAATTGTTTTAGCCTCAAGGTAGTGACTTGCACTAGGTCACCACCTGACAAAAGTCAGACTCAAAAAAAATAGTATCCAAAGCTAATGGAAATTCAGATAGATAAATTAATTGGGTGCCCACTCTATATCAGCACAACAGATGCCAAATGACCCAGGGCACCTTTCATGTCTCCTTAATGCCCTGAGGCTGACACCATTTTTTCATGTCTTCAAGAATCTCTATACCAAAAATATTGCTATCGTTCTATTGCAGCTAAGGAGCTGTTCCTCTGTACTGTTCCCAAAATCAGGCCATCAGCTCTGGTTAGTGGCATGCTAAGCAGGAACAAACGCTGTACTTCACTACCACAAAAATTAATCTGGTCCAGATATAGTACTGTACACTGGAACAGAATCACTCTTTGTATGATTCTGAGATGGAATTAAACAAATTTCAAAATTCTCACTCTGTTATTCCTATTACACTAAAATATTCAGAGAAATTCCAATGCTGTAAGTTGGAGTGGCTCAATAAGTACATAACCTCTACGTCAGCTGAACAGCTGGCCATACAGTCTGCATATTTTGATGTATGCATGAACCACCACGTGCTTATCGACAACAAGTTCACAACTGATGAAAAAATTATCTTCAATAGCCTGCAGAATGACTTGGTTTACAAGGTTACCAGTCTTCATCCAAGATATTTCATTTAGTAGCATTACTGCTGAATTTAAGTTTATATGTATATTCGCACTACTATTCATTTGTGCCAAGACACTTTTTAGTATAGAAATGCCCCTCTACTAGTAAAGCAAGGGTTTACTTAACACAGCACTTTGTCCACAAAAATGGCCCGAAGCAAACTGGAAAATAACAAGAGCAGTGGGTACCATTGTGTCCACTTGGCTTTTTCCACCAGCCTCCGTTACAATTTGTTTCTAAGTCTTTACAGACTTTCACCAATTTGTCTGAACTTTTATTCTATTTTTTTAACAGTTTTTATCTTTTGGACAGCTACAACAATGAATTCTATGACTAGATATGACATTTAAAGTAATATTTCTGTATACCAATTGCTTTACATTTTCCTTGTGTTTCAGTTCTAAGAACTACAGGGCAATCTCTCCCTCATCACCTTCTCCAAGCTATTTTACATCCTATCTTTCTATCTCATTCTCACTTGCTCACTTGTTCTCTCTTGCTCACCTCTTTTCCTAGCTGAATTATTCTAGTCTAATCCATCTCACTTTGTGTGAAATTAATTCTTAGTTGATATCATGGCCTTCTTTTGTTCCTTTTCTAGTTCTACTGTAATTTTATTGAAACAGCGTGACTTGAACTGCACACACAAAGAAGGGTCACAACAAGACTTCATGCAAAAGCACATAATTTTTGTGATAATTCTGTCCGGGATGACAGATTCATGTGCACAGAGAACCATTAAAATTTTAATTAACCTATGGCTCAGTCACTCTGGGGTTCAGCCTGTAATACTTCTGCTCTACTCCTTCAAAGAGACTGTAGAGCTTCCAGATAGATAAACTCTCTTTACATAGCTGCATGGAGCCTTACACAAAGACATTGCTTTGTTAAACTGAGGTTGCAAATTATCTGTTGTCTCTTTCTGCCAGCCTTCACCACCCCCACATGGGACATTTTTAAGAACATGTATTAAATAGCTGTCGTTGCTAAGGCAGAGATCAGCTGCACCCAAGACTCGCTGACCCTTTGATGAGGAACTGCTGTATATTTCTGTACATTTTGTGTACATGTCTCACTAAAAACAGAACTGCTACTTCATGATAAAGGAAATTCATTACTCACGGACAACAGGCTTCAGTCTCCATCCTTTGTAAATACTGGGACAATGCCGAAGTTCCGTTTATAGGACTAAGCAAATACTCTGCCCATGTTCATTGGAAGTAAAGTGCTCTAGACTACAAATGAAACTGCCCAGCAGTCTTACTAGTGAAATAAACATGTAATCTGACAAAAAAATGCCTCTGCATAGGGTTGCCTCCTAGTTTTGAAATTGTCTAAGCTTGCAAGGAAAATGAGAATTTTATTTGCAACCTTTCTCTAAGGAGACACTTGCAAGTGTACTGGCAAATTGGTAGTGCACAATATCATCTTTCTAAAGATGCACAGAGCCAGACTCAGTGCTCTGGGGAAGTCAGAAAATCCCAGCATACTCACAGCCACCACTGAAGATTAGCTGCATGGTGGGAGCATATTCATACAGCATTTTCACTGATTTGAAAGCTTTGTTTTCATCCTGCCAGGCATACATGCGCAGAGCTAAACCCACTGCACTGCTCTGCTGCTCCCAGACAGCCCTGCAGCACATCCAAATGACAAAGCACCTTAATGCCTCAGGGTGATTATGATGTCAAAAGATTTCTACAGTAACTGGTGAGACTTTACAGATTCTTCAGGGTCCTACAAAGGCTTTTTGTAACAGCTAACACTTCCAATCTACCCCATGGGTAGCTCCAAGGTGCTTCTGTCTAACTACCACCTCATACTTTCAAATTCACTAAAATAATCACAAATGCATGCCCAAGTCCACCCACTGGGGACACACACCAAAAAAAAAAAAAAAAAAAAAAGGAAATACTTGCAACTTTAAATCTCTGTTAAATCTCTGCTCAGATGCTGTCCTAAACAGACTTAAAAGAATAAATTTCACCACATGACCTCACTACCATCTTCCTTCAGCCACAATCCTCCATTGCACTCAGTACCAGTGGCCTCTCTAAAAAAGAAAGCCTCTCTACTGAGAGATGCTAAGCAGTAGTTCAGCCCAAGAAAGCATAAAAAAGTTGCTCAGTCAATGCAGAGTATCTGGCAAAGAATTAGCATGCCGCATTTACTCAAGGGTGAGAGCTGTTGCTCAGTATAATGCCTAGAACATGAAAATGTACCACTGGTAGTTCCTTGAGTAGCAGAATCAGTAACACCTACTCCAGGTAAGTATCCTGGTTTAAAGTACTTATTTTTAAAAAAATACAAGCTCCAAATGATGGTTTCTCAGTTTTTACAGTGTCTCTTTCTCAGGTCTCTCTAAATTCCCTATGGAGTGGGTTTGCCCTACAGTGTTTGACTTGGTGAGAAGAGTAAGAGTTTTACCCATTGATGTGGCAGCTTTTCTTCAGGAAACCTTACAGGAACTTAATGTTTGAGATCTATAATCCAATCAAAAATGACCAAAACTGGATTTGAAAGTTACTACAATTGAGAGTCAGGAAGAAAGGCAGTGTGACCACACATACCTAGTTTTCTCAGAAATGCAGGGGAAAAAAAATCAACAGTTAATATGTGAACTTGTTCCTAGTGTAGTACCATTAGACATAAAAAGGCATACTGCAATTTACTGCATACTTTTAGTACAATCTGCTTTTTCTAAAGCTAGCCTAAGGCACAGTTTTCCCAAAGGAACATCTAAATGCGATGGTAGAAGATAAAACAGTAGACATGGTGTAGAGCCTAGAGTCTTTAACTGATAGTTCAATTTGAGGTCATTGGCATTGATACTCTCCTATATATCCAAAGATATATAAAAAAAAAAAAAAAAAGCTACCATGCTGCCTTTTGTTAAGAGTGTCTTGCAGAGTTTCTTTTATGGTCTGGAACAGAAAATTAAAAACTATTAAAAATTTTACAGGGTTTAAGTATGCCACACACATTTACTTATGCAGAAGGAAAAGACCATTTACAAAAGCAGGGCTTGGGGGCAGAAGGAGTGAATATGATAAATTACTTGAAAAATAACCTATAAAAACAAGAGCCATTTCGCACTACAGTTTTCCCACATTTCAAAATTTTGTTCCACCATAAGACAATTAGCTCAATTATCTACATTTTTTACACAGTCAGAAGTTCTTAATATTCTAAACACAAATATTGAAACATTTCATTTGAAACATCAGAAATATTGAAACAATCCATGTTTTATATTCTCAAACTCAGACAAATATTTCAACACTCCTAAATCAAAATGCTACATTTTGGTAGGATATTCTGGAATAAGACATTTAGGATAAATTAAAGTTGGTACTTTTGCCTACTTGAGCTCCCTCAATTGATCACAAAACAAAAGGATTGTAAACTAGCTTTTGAAGCAACTCTGCAACCTTCTCGCAAAAAATTACATACAAATAAAAGTGAGGCAAGCATTACTGGTAGACTAAATGCCAGCAGGCATTTCAGGCAGATGAAATCACAACTGATAAAATGTAAAACTGTGGGAAGAGCCATCACCTCATCACTTCAAAATCATGATTTCCTCTAGTTTCCTACTAAGCCACCTGCTGATGAACTTTATCTAGCTACAATGCCTGGGCTCCAGCATAATTATTGATAAAGTCCCATGTTTGTTATACTACTAGGAGATTGTTGGTTAGTATGTTTCTTTAAGACCAGAAAAATATCAGACCAGTCTTCAGCTGATGAGAGAAGAATTGTATCTATAGTTTCACCGTCTTCCTACATCTGACTGAGAGGTATTCATGCATCTCTCTATATGACACAAAGCTAAGACTCTGTGAAGTGTACTTCAACAAGACCAAAGATTAAGACAGGTTTTGTTGCAGAGGAAATATCCACTTAGGAGGAGAGAAAGGAGAGAGAGGAGAGGAGAGGAGAGGAGAGGAGAGGAGAGGG
>JAAGNO010004503.1:3892-15351 GCA_033439905.1 Ceryle rudis | reverse complement strand
GCTCCGCATCCCTTCTTCCCCAGCCGGGGTCTGACATTTGAAGGTCAGGAGCGGGCAGGGGAGGGAGGCTGTGGGTGGGTTCCCTGGGCTGCTTTGCGGCAGGGAGCGCTCCCTGCAAAGGCTTCGCCTCCGCTCGGGGTGGAGGACGGGCGCAGGAAGGGGGATCTGCAGGAGGAGGCTGGATGCAGCCGCTGCAGTGCTAGAGCAGCCGGGCAGGAGGCAAGAGTTTGAAAGATACCCCCCTAGCATCCAAAATCCTTCATCTTGATTCTTCTTTTCCTCTCTTTTTTCCTCTCTTTTCCTCCCACCTTCACATTTAATCTAACGCTTGGTGCATTGCTTAGAAATAAATTCTCCTTCTTTGAAACGTTGGTAAAAATTATGTTTATGTGGTACAATGTACTTTGTATGGACTGCATTACAGTCAGTAGCTGCCAGCCAGACTTCAAACTCCTCTTGGATGGATTACAGCTACACAAGCAATTGATTAGTAAACCGCAAGAAAAACAAACAAAAAAACAAAAAAAAAAATTAAAAAAAAATAAAAAGAGAGAAAGAAAAGAAAACACCACAAAATCAAACCTGCTGGTGCTAGAAAAAAACCCAGTACAGCTCCCATTGCAAAGCAGAGGAATGCTGAGGGGGGAGATTCTAACTCCACCTTCAGAAAGATGCTGGAAAGGATCTGCCCTGGCTCAGCAGTCTGTGAATTTTTAAGCAGGTGATCCTGTTACCAGGCAAAATCCTCAAAAAATCACCTTCTTGCTTTTACTCTGGGACATGCTCATCTCCTGAGTTTGCTGCTTCTGTGGCTTCTCTGTGGAGAGTTGGGGAAGCCTGAGGGACAGGGTTAAACTTCGCAAACCACATGGAGCATCGCACCTCTGCTGGCTCATTAATATGATGCTGTCATAGGACTGCAGCACTGCAGTCAGCAGAGAAGTCAGAATTATCCACGGCATCTTCTGGGTTGTATTTGCAAACAGAGGCAGCTGGATCCACAGTTTAACCTCTCTGAAGTTTTACATGATAAACAGAGAGAAAAGGGGTTATTCTAAATGGAGCAATCACATATTCTAAATCTGTTCCATTAATTTTGCTAAAAGTTTTCTCCAAATTTCTTTGGATTTAATTGGAAATCAAAACAAAATTGCTGGCTATTACAGTACTGCGTTTAGTTTCCTTATAGGGAAAACCTGATGTTACGATCTGGCTTATTACTGCTTTTTTTCTCTGTAAAGACTGGGAGGGGGAACAGATCATGGTTTTATACATATGGAAAACTTACCATAACAGAAAACATATGGTTTAACAGAGGTGCTTGGGAGGTTTTATTGTCCTTTTAATCCTCTGGAAACAAGTGAATGAATGGTGCTGAACAACAAAAGGCACATACTGAACATTGGAACAGAACTCCCTGTCATTACATACCTGGGTGTATGGACTGTTTAAAATCCATTTACCCAGTAGGCAAAATAAATTGTTGCTTTATAATAAAGCAGTGATAGCATTTGAGTTACTTATTTAATACTGAAATGCAAGCAATGAAAACTTTTATTGGATACAATAATTTTCATAATATTGATTACTTTTGAAAACTGGGATATTTAGGCGAGAAAAAGTTTGCATTCAGAGAGGCATTTATAGAAATCCTTCTGAAATTAAAGACATTGTTTTAATTTAAAACACATCCTCACAACATTTCTGATCTACAGTCAGATGCCGGTGGACAGTATCCTGCCATGTTTTCCTGAAGGTGATCTGAAGGTTAGAATGAGTCAGGGAAATCAGTCTTAAATGTTGCCTTGTTTCTGATGAGCAATTAATCCCTTTTTCTGTCAGTACGCAGTCTGGAGTTTTGGAAATACAGATGAATATTTCTGTTTCTGGAGAACTTTTTGCCTCCAAGTTTAACCGAAAAGCATTGCTACTTAGGAGCAAACAGCAACCTGATGTCTCAGGCTTAGGAGCAGAAGAAGGGAAGGAACTGGCACTCCCACCGAATTGAAAAGTAGCAGCATTGATTTTCACCTCAGTTATACACTGTTGACAAGCCTGCATTAAAAAAATACTACAGGAGGATGAGTTTCAGTCCTGAAGCTTCCTTAAAAAGAAAAAGAAAAAAAAAACCAAACCAAACAAACAAATGAAAAACAACAACAATAAAAACTATGGAAGGTAGAGTTGAAGAACAGCCTGATTGCTTCCAGATAAAGGAGTTTAAAATACATCCAGTGATAATGAGTAACTTGAATATCTTCTAATAAATTATAGGATCAGATGAGCAGAAGAAAAGGGGATTTGGGGTGTTTTTTTAATGTTATAGAGAGACAGTAGAATGAAGACTACTGGGCAGGTAATAAAATGCAGTTGGCTAGAACTATTAAAAAATTGGTTTTCAGTGTACAGGGCATTTCTCTGGGTAAGTGATAAAAAAGGCAGTTGAAACTCTGCCTGTTTTTAATATAATTCTGATTTCATCTTAAGCTTAAGCAATTTAAGGAAAAACAGGTCTTAGCAATATCCACACAAGGGCAAACAGTAACATCAGAGGGAATTTTGTCCAAGTGAAAAAAAGAGTAAGGAAATCAGAATTTGGTCTACTTGTTACGTTTCACACCACAGAGTGATGTAAAGTGGAATGACTTGCCAAGCCAAGGAAGATAGACCAATTTTTGCCAGCTGTATACCTTGATGTCCTAGAACCTTATTTGGTCACTATAAATTTTTAATAAATAATGGCCCAGATCTATAATGAAGACATGGAACCTTGATTTCTTTCTAGTATGATTCTTCTATATCATCAGTTGGATGCACCTCAGATGCTGTGGCCCTGCTATAATGCCTGAGTAGTGTAGATGGGTTTGGGTGTGGTATCGGGTTCAGATCCTCTGCCCATGGGTCAGAAAATCCTGAAAAAATGTAGTGGCTCTAAGGCTGCTCTGAAGACTTTGATTACAATGACATTTAGCACCTTTCTGTTACTATTACTGTCTTTTAACCATCATAGTATCATTTCATCACAAACAGCTTTATCCAAGTACCTCAGAAGAATTAACTCCTGTGCCAACTAGGAGGACTGGATCCAGGTGCAGCCTAAATGAGAGCAGAGAGTGTCCTGATGCTTCAGATGTCTGTTCAACCCCAGAAAACATCCAACACAGCCGCTGATGAGACTGAAAGTGCTCATTTACCCCGGACTGAAAAAAAGAGTTTGTAACAGAGACACAACTGCAGAGTTTACATGGTTTAAAACTAGTTTTGTTGGGTTGTTGCAGATCAGTTTGTCACAGAGCACAATAGATGATATATGGCAGCTGTTGGTAATTTGTGGGCTTGGCTCCTCCATGTGCTTTTGTGTTCACCTCCTCTACTGTCCCTCTGCTTTTCCACTCAGCTTTATTTTAGCACTTACTACTCATAAAGCAGCAGCTCCCTCCTGCTTCTTCTCTCTGACGTTTGACTTTTCTTTCTTTTAATGACTTAAAACCGAGGGGAAAAAAAAAAAAAAAGAGCACACTTAAATATGGATGACTCTTACTTCAAAAAGAAAAGGCCTGATACAAGGAAACATGTTTTCCCTGCTAGTCTAATTTGTATCTAGGTTAATTGCTCTCATGCTGGATGTTTAATTGATTTGTGTGGAGAAAGACAATGAAAGGCTGTAGCTCATTGGTATCTCTACATAACTGCAATGACTCCTTATTTTTCTGTTTAATTAGTGCTAAAGGAAGAGTCTACCTTACAGCTAGCTCCTGAGATCGCTGAGGGATCTGTTATTGTTTAGATGCTGTAGCTAGTTTATTTTTCTGATGGAGAACTCCCCAATAAATGTTGAACAGAGCTGAAGAGGCTTTACAGGTAAGAAAGTTTCACAGCAAAATTAAGAAGGAACCAATTCAATGAGAGAATACCTTATCTGAAGGCTTTATGGGGAAAAATCCAAGAATGTCATCATATGAATTATCTTATTGGTTTGGCCAAGGAGCTCCAAGGAGCCTGGGCAACCTACTCCTTCTGCTTTTCTTTGAATTGTGATGGTGTGGTGGCCTTTCATCTCTTGGGACTCCTTGCTGTGAGCTGCTTTAGCTTTCTGGACCTAACAAATGTGAGATTCAGACGTTCCTCCAGCAGCATATCAAATATTGCTGGATGAGAGCCACATGTTAAAATGCAAATGTAGAATTGTAAGAGGGCCTTAGTTAAGTACAGATGGCTCTTTGTAGCAACTGAACCAAGTTTTGTTATACGTGGTCACAAAAATGCAACAACAGAGACCGTGTTTTGCTGCTGCTTCTTGAAACAGCCTGTGGTCTGAGTCAATTGTCCCATGGTTTTTGTGATAGAAGTGTGAATTCTGTGTATCAAACTCATGATCTCTGATTGAACTGGATAAGGAATTATGGGGATGGGCTTGCTCTGTAAAATGCTCCTTATGTTTATAAAGCTCAATACAGAAATGTGAGCTGCTTTTTCGCTGGAACGTCAGTTCAATTGCTTCAGTCTTATCTAAAGAATATTCTTAGTAGAAATAACTATAAACTGATTAGGAGGGAAGCAATAAATACAAATCAAATCGAATCGTGCAGACACTCAATAGGACAATCAATAACTTTAGTAATACATTTTGCAAGCTCACTTTATTGTAAAAAAATATACATAGCTCCTTTGAAGCCTTGATTAAGCAGGACCTGTAAGTCTCCCTTTTTGTTTCAAGGTCCTTAGCTGCATAAAATTTCAGAAGTTTTTAAACCAGTTTAAAAGCAATGGTGTCAGTTTGTACTAAGTAAAAGCTGGACTGTACAGAAAATGCACACAGGGCAGGCCAGGAAGGTCACCCATCCTGAGGGGATGAAGGAGAAGACAAATGTTTATAGGGATCTGCCTGCGGCAGTTCTAAAATTATTCTATGATGTGATTTTTAAAATGGTAAAAACAGAGGTAGTTTTTAATGTGTTTTTCTCTTAAATCAGTGACTGTTCTGGACAGCTATACATTTGATGATATCAGTGACTCTACGTTCTACATTTGTGATAAGACAGCATCTTGTTTTCCATTTGGAATGGCAGGGAAGGTCATCAAAAATGTGGGTTTGGTGTTTTTTTTTCTAAATTTGCCAATATAAAATGTAATTCTATATTCCTTGAAACAATTATATTCATTGGACTCCTGCAGGCATTTCACTGCTTTCAGACTCCAGCATTTCTGCTTCGTAGGTATTTGTCAGCTATCCTCTCTCAGCATGTTCACCAGTCAGGCTTTTTGTTTTCTTCCCCCATTAAAGGGGAGCATGAGAAGGACCTGCAGGTGAAGAAGATATCATTACACTGAAATTCAAGTGACTTTCAGTCATGCTGTGGCCACAGTGATTTGCATGTCAAGGCCATGACATGCAAACGTGGTGGAATTGGCTGTGTTGCTTTCTTTTTCATTTCCAAGCTTCAGATTAGCATGGTCTCATAAACTGATTCCATGTCAAATGAAGTGCATTTAGAAAACACTTTGAAAAAAGAATTTTGAAGTTACCACCTGTAAACTTCAAGGTCAGAATATTCTGCACTGTCATTTGAAATGCTTGTTGCTTTGGCAGTGCAGGTTATGGGTAAAATTTTGTCAGATGCAAAGTCCATAGGTTTTGGAAAAAAAAAAGGCAAATTAAAGTCTCCCAACTGATCTCTTAAGCCAATTTTCCTAAACAGCCAATGGGAATTAATATTTGTGTAGAATGAAAGAAAGCTTTATTTAATAATCTCACTTCTTCTGAGATGCCATAGTCTGCTCTCTCCACATCAATGCATCCAACTCCCCTATGTCTCTGCTTCACAGTGACCTCTCCATTAATGTGCCTGTAGTTGAGATTGCAACTAACCTGTTCCAGTGACTCGTGATGGTTTTTCTATTGTCTTTTTTTTTTTTCCCTATTTCAGTTCAACGTCCTCTCTTTTCAGTGTCAGAAACACCCCCCATTCTGTAGATGCTGCTGTTCCCTCTTAGTCCCTTGTATAGTTTACATGTCTTACTATTTTAGCTGTGGCCAAGAGTTATAATTTCATAATATGAAACAGAGATTACGCTGTGGTCCCAGTTTAGAGAGAACTCCACCCAGCCTGACCATGATACATTTGCCACCTTTTCTGGTCTCCTTGGATCACCAGCTCCCCTGGTTTGTCCTCGGCATGGTATTGATGGCCTGTCAGCCAGGCAGTGGGCACAGACTGGGCAGCCTTACACAGCTTTTCCTTCCAATGGAAGCTTCCCCAGGGTCAGATGGGGACAGCTGGTGAGATTTCACTGGAATTTTAATGCTTTCCATCAATGAAACTCACCTCTGATATGGCACTGCCATAAATCAATCTTCTTAACTAGCTTCCCCCCTGTTCAAAAGCTTTCTCCAAAAGAAATTATCTATTCTGCTATCACTGTCATTTGGGGAATACAATCTTTACATGCTATTTTGTTAGAGGCATTAATAGAATATACCAGAGCAAGTAATAACACCCTTCAGGAGGGGGTGAGATGCATCACACGGTGCAAAAGAGCAGTCATGAAATGGACTGACTTTGGCATGGGTGATGAGAATAGACTCTTCCTGCTCATCCCAGGGAAAGTCAGGTGTAAATTTATGCCGTTGCCAGGAGTGACACAGTAGAAAGAGAAAAAAAAATTGCAGGGGTCAGCTGCTAACATCAGTGGTGCAAACAAGAGCAGCCTCCAGCCCAGACGGCTTCTTTCAGGAGTGTGAGAGCCTGGTGAGTCACTGATAAGGGCAGGAAAGGCATGGCCTCGTTGGTTCCCTAATGAGAAGGAAAGAAAAACAACCTTCCTTTTTAAGCTAGGCTTGGATGAGGACCTTACCTTGGACAAAGTATATCATTTACCTTCCTAACCCTAATCTCATGGTGGTGGCAGTGCTGGAGACACCAGCCCAAGGCAAGGTCTGCCCCATCAGGTATGTTATGGCCAGTTTTATGCCCTCCAGCACTTCACTGACACCCAGACCCACCCTTCCCCACCAGCTGCTGCTGGAGTTGGAAGAAAACACTGTCTGGTTGTGTCAAATATGGCCCCTCTTTCCACTTCTACCACTCGCTTACTGAGGAACTGTGACTGCAGCATTTCATCTTGCTGTGCTTCTCTTCCTACATAATGAATATGGAGATAATGAAACCATCTTCATAGGAGTGCATTTGAGATCCACTGATGAGAATCACCGGATAAAAGGGAGGCCTTTTCTATCGTCTCTTAGTAATGAGAACAACTCGCATATGAAAAGCTCTGCTTTAAGTTGTAGCTTGGTCTCATCTTGATCCCCTACAACGAAGTCAGTTTTACTCTCTCTGAGTAGGGTTTACAGGACCAGCTGCCATGCTGGTGTCCATTCTGGGCATTAAATGCCTTCCAATAAACCAAGGATAACTTAGTGTGGTGTTATTAAAACAGAATTTTACGCTCCATAACCCGCCATCATCTTGTATGCAGAGCTCCTGCTGAGTTCATCAGGACATCCCAGTTGAGACTGATGGTGCAGGGGAATGGTCTCCTGGTTCTCCTCAGCTCACTTGTCTGGGAACTGAGTTGTCTCAGAGGAAACCAACACAAAGTCTGAGTGCTACCTGTGCTGGACAGGCGCATGTAACTGTCATTCAGCTAAGGCTGCTATATACAATGTTAAAAAAAAAAATAAAATATTCACAAACCTAGCAATTTTCCTTCGGAAAAAGTACTATTTCTCTCTTTCACCAACTGGATTGTGCATCAGAGCTGCTGCCTTTTGTATAACTTGCTCGTAGAATCACATCAACGTTGTTATCAACGCAGGCTGGTGTTCCCAGTGCTTTTCAGTTTACCACAAAAATGATAGCTAAGGATCCATAGGCTGTGTAAAATGAGGTCTGTACTTAAAAAAAAAAAAAAAAAAAAAACAAACAAACAAAAAAACACTTTTTTTTTTTTCCTCCTGAATATTTTGGTAACATCATTACATCATCCACACTGCTCCCATCAGAAGTAGAAGATGGACATCTTGATACTTTACACAAAAAATATGGTATAGAAAATCCATACTTGAAGTACAGGCTCAGTGCGAGCTTCAAGCTGACCCCAAGAAACTGCTGCTGTGTTATTCTGCATTCCCAGCAGTGCATCACTGCCCCTGGGGTTGCCGAGTTAATAACTCCACTGTGCAGCATCCAACAAAGTAATTTGTTTACTCTTATGCAGTGCATTTATTAGATCTTAATGTTCTCCACCTCGTTGCTATCCCTAATTATACCAATATTAAAAGTAAGTTCTAATGGTGAGTTTAGTGGGTTTGGAAACTTTGGTAAAAGGGGGGATGAACAAATTTGTTGGATTGAGTTTTTAGTGCATTTCCATCATAAGACAAACCCATCCTTTCTAGTTTCTGGTTTTAATTGTTTCAGCTAATTTTTTTAACAGGTCATTAAATCAGAAGATGCAAAATGAAATTTTCTGCCGAGATGAAAGGCTGTAATGAGTCACATCAGTTGCCTGGCTTCTCCGATGCTTTGTCCTGACAGTCTGGTCACAAGGAGAAATAGCTCCGGGATTCACGCCAAAGCATTTTGCCTTTTCCAAATGAAGTCTTGTTAGCATTCTGTGCTGGTCAGGTTGATTGGTTTCACACCCAAAGTGTGTGTGTGCTGCCTTTGGTTCTCCATATGTGACCAACATGCTTGTACAGCTTTTCTTCTTGCAGTGAATCCTGTTTATAGAAACAGATTAATATTTATTGTCTGGAGTGATCCCCATGCACTTCCCTGACAGTTTTCATCCCTTTCCTTAATCCCATACATTTTGCCATTGATAAAAGAGAAAAAGGTGATGGCTGGCACCATTTTAAACATTGTTGCTGTCCTTGATGCCGCTGTGGTCCTTTCCACAGGCACCTCCATCAGAGTCCCTGGGCTGCCAGTGCTGGCTGGGGAGCCTGGGGTGTGGGTATTGGGACTGCCTGCACTGCAGGGACAACCACTGCTCCTTCCGTGCCGAGATTCCCCGTGTTTATTGACACAGACTTTGCAGGCTAAGGCTGAGAATAGCCTGAGTGTTAAAATATGAATGCCAAGAACCAATTTTTTTTTTTTTTTCATTCCTTTGGGTTAGACACTTTTCAGGTTATTTTTCACCCACAGGAACTGCATTCTTTCCTTTAGGCATAGAAAGGAAATGTTCCACGTGCCAGATCTTATCTTTGCAGGTTTTTTTACATCTTGCTGTACTAGTGAAAAATGTCCTTTAATGAGGATGAAGCTGTTTGGAGAGCAATATGAAAAGGAATGGAGGTGGGTTAATTTGGAGCGGCAACGTGTGATGCCTCCGTGTGTGTAGGGGCTCGATATAACCTTCAAATGCTGCTCTGCAGTAGCAGAGGGATATTCTTCAAGTATAAATTTATTTCACAGAGCAGCAATCAATAGCTTCAAGAGGTCAAGAAAAACTTAGGTGCTTTTAAAATTTCTCTTTCTAAATAAATTATGTGAGATCAGCAGGGACAAATGAAGCAGGGCTGGTAAGAGTCCCTCGTGCTGGGTGAGCTCTGGTTCCACTGGAGCCACTGTCAGTTTATCATTGCATCCTGCACCTGGAGCCTTGTTTTACACGGCAAACCACTGCACTCCTGTGGTGCCTGAGAGACTGCCAGTCCTTTCAGCAAACCAGCAGTGACATCACCGTCTTGGGAAGATTAAAAAAAGCAGCAGAGCAGCACCTTTCTCTCTCTGAATACTCTGTTCAGTTCTTTAGCTGTACTTCAGGATAATTAAATGGCACTGTTGCTGAGAACACCCTTTACAAACCAGTGAGGGTAGTGATGCATTTCACAGATGAGATGTTTCCCTTTGCTGCACATTCAAAGACTTGTGCACCTGATGGAAATCTCAGAGGATAAGTGGCTTGACCAAGTCCAACCAGTTGCCATCACCCACAGCCTGAGCACTGGGGATCCTGCAGTTCACCTGGCTTGTCCTTGGGCTTTGCTTGTTCCCTCCTCTTCTTTATAAGCCAGGGGCTCATTTCTATTTTCTACACCTTTATTAGCTCTGGCAACATAGCTCCCTTTTCAGAGCAATTTTCTGTCGCAGAGTCTTTTCCATTTGCTACAGGTAATTGTGCTACCTGAGCGGACTGCTCTGGAAGGGTTATTGTCTTTTGTTCAGGCTGTGTGAGTTTGGAGCCAATTGAGTGCTTAACATGATTTGTCGAAAAGCGGCACTAAAATGTGCTGGCGAAAGGATTGTTCTGCATAAGACCAAGAACCAGAGAAGTTCGTGAAACAGAAATGCATTCTGGGGGGAGGATGGCATCCTGCGGTAGTTGCAGGACAGGTGGGCTTCAAGCTTCAGCCTTGACCTGAGGCTTTGCTTAGCAGGTTCAGCTGAGAGATGTGATTTGTGTGTCCCCATATGTGGCACATCAGAGGAACTCGCTTTGTGGGAGGGTTTGAGATCCCCTTCCCCTACCTGAAGACCCCTCTTTGTATCAGGCCATTTTAAGGCAATTTAACATAAAAAATAACTAGGTTTTATCTGTAGGGAAAAAAACAAAAACCAAAACTTTTTTACCAAGGTTCAGATCAAGGGACACCCCTAACAAGAAACCTGCTTAATTCCTTTCCATAGCTCTGAGCATTTCTGTCACTATGGATGGACGCGTGGGTCACTCCTCTCCCAGTCGCATCTCTGCAGGTAGAAGCCTGAAATGCTCTTAAGCCAGATTCATGTGAGTCGGCAACAGTCTGGGCTGGAGCTTCTCCTTCCACAGATTTGAGCTACTGCTTGATGAATTAAACATGTCCAAGTATTCATTTCATCGGTGTGTTCTCCACCAGCCTGCTTTCAAGGCTTTTTTTTTTATGTTCTACCTTTAGAAATCTAGAGAGAAACCGGGAAATCCTTGATGTGCAGCTTGTGAACATGGAAGTTACAGGGAAATGCCAATTTCAGAAGAAATTCAGTTATGTGTAGGAGTGTGCTGGAGTGTATGTGCATATTCTTCAAATCCTGGGTACAGGAGGGGATCTTACAGACTTTATCCTTAAGAAACTGTGAAAAACTCCAGAACTGACCAGCTGAGCTGCACATCTTAGAGACATGTGTGAATCAGAGGACGGGGAGGTGTGGAGGATGTTCTGGATGATAATGGATGTCTAAGTGATAATGGGCTTGAAGCATAATTAATGCTAATGGATAGCATTTATATGTAATGCAGAGAACATGTTCTGAAAGACAGATACAAAAATAGATCCTCTCTTTAAAGACATTAAGTTTTAAACTCTGAGGACTAGACATGGGAGCTACTATGGAATTATTTTATGCATTTTTACCTAGGGGAAAACCTCACTCTTTAGAAGCTTGTGGGGACTGGGAAATGTGTGGTGTCATTTTTTTCCCACCCTGAAAAATGAGGGATGCTCCATCTACCTCTTTTATATGTTTTTT
>JAAGNO010004500.1:0-11341 GCA_033439905.1 Ceryle rudis | reverse complement strand
CTTGGCCAGTAGTGCAATTGCTTAATAACTGGAGGCATTGATTATTGAAAACAGAATACTGTGTGCTAAT
Organism: Ceryle rudis; assembly: GCA_033439905.1. Classification (NCBI taxonomy): domain Eukaryota; kingdom Metazoa; phylum Chordata; class Aves; order Coraciiformes; family Cerylidae; genus Ceryle; species Ceryle rudis. The sequence goes on along the minus strand of JAAGNO010004500.1, from coordinate 11,271 downwards.
AAATGAGGTAGGTGCATAGTTCTGCTCTTGAAATTTCGCTGCAATTTTCTAAAATTATCAACCTGGTTCTTATATGTGCTGCATCTTAATGCTCCTTTATTATTCAGCTTTTAGAGCACGTTTCCGAAGATAAGCCCACCAAGAGAACAGAGCCCTCTGAAAGAACTGACATCCTCGCCCTCACTGATGTACGAAACGGCGCGTACGGCTTCTGAAACGTTTTTACAATCAGAATCATCTAGGTTGGAAAAGACCTTCAAGATCATCAAGTCCATGTCCATTGCTAAACCACCTCCCAAAAATTTAACTATTCTCAGTTAACAACAAAAGCTGAAACTGGTTATCTTAATATTTGATGGTCCATTTCTGTATAAAATGATGTACTCAAACGTCAGCTTTCAAGAAAATTTCTTACATTCCCTGACATTTACTGTTATGGTGACAGTTTTTTAAAAGCTAGCCTTCTGCCTGATGTTGCAATCACTGTAGTTCTAGTTGACAGAGGTTGTTGTCTTCATCCAGTTTTATTACCATGTTTGCTATAATTCTCCTGATTCTTAGTTTATAATTGTTGAGATGAGGATGTTCTTCAGAGTGGTATTATCTCCTGCAGTCTTCTATTCAGCTACAGAAAGGGAATAAACTTCACCAGGCACATAGGAAAGAGAGACTACCTGAAAACCCGCCCTTGAAAGAGTTTCAGGCAGGCAGTGTTGTAACACTGAAGAGGTGCAGAAGCTTAAGTTCAAATTAACTTAGCAGAATAAAAAAAATTACCTCTGAAAGAGAACAAACTGTCCTGTAGCTCGCTGATACTTTTTTTTTTTTTTTTTTTTTTGTATCCTCTAGGAAGCAATTGCAATCACCAAGAGAGGATGAAATGAAGTAACTGTTTTGGCATGGAAATTCTTGTCTTTGTAGACTTCGGGCTAACTTTTCTTTTGTAGAATCATTCATCTTGTTAGGTGTTCCTAGTTTATGACTTCTGCGAAGACTCCTGTGGATGAAAACCCTCTTCATTTTTATAAGCAATATAATGTCGTATTTCTATTAGAATATCTTGCTGGCTAAAATAATCAGTTGAATGAGAACTGTGACTTTGGTTAGCCTATGAAGAGTCAAATTCTGTGTAACTTGAAATACAGAAAATTTGCCTGCAGAAGCCTTTTTCCTAAGTAACATCTCTTAACTTAATGCAAGTAGTTCCTTGGGATCAAAATGAGCTCGGCATTTTTGCTGTTGTGCTGAATTGGACCAAAACATGCAGGAGATGACAGGTTTAACTTCTCATAGGCTGCTAAACTCAAGATGTTTCATGTAATAACCATAGTCTGGTATCTGGTCTACCTGGCAGGAAATGTGTATTAAGAGGGGAGGAAACCTAACAATGCTAAAATATAAATAGGTAGCTATAAGTTGTTTTGTTTTGTTCTATTTTCTGTGGGTTAACTGATGCTATTTCTGTTTTGTAAGGACCTTCATCTATCTGCTGTTGTACCTGAAGCTCCCTCCTCACCAAGACATGAATTTCCTGCAGACTGGAGTATTAAAACACGACTTCTGTTTATGTCTTCCCAACCTTTTACCTGGGCAGAACATTTAAAAGCACAAGAGGAAGCTCAGGGATTTGCTCAGCATTGTAGAGCTACAGAAACGAACTTGCCACAGAGCATACAGGTAATACTTCAGAGGGTAACTTGAAGCTCTCTATCTCTGCACCTTTCCTTAAACATACTGGCAGTGAAAGCTTGATTCTGTTTTGGTTTGGTCTTGCATTTAAGAATTAGGCTCATTGAGACTTATTTAATTCCATCTGTGGCTTGTACCTGCACTGGCAAACAGTGAAAGTCTTAACTTCAGCTGTGGAGCAGTTGCCAGTTGCTGTCCATCTTCCTTCAGTCTGGCTTATTCACAGGCCTAGGGTTTTTATTTTTTTAGTATCTAATATATTATTTTCTTAATCCATCACTTGCAATGCTGCCCTCAGTAAAGTATTACTGTCCTCATCCAATCCTTACTGACATCTAGGAACCAAAACTGTCGACAGAACTACGTTGTGCGTTTCAGCAAAGCCTCGTTTACTGGCTTCACCCTTCACTGCCATGGCTGCAGCTGTTCCCTCGGATTGGAGCAGATAGGAAAATAGTTGGGAAGGCTACTCCTTGGTCACAGGATGAAGCCTTGCGACAAGTGCTAATGAGCGACTGGTAAGTGCAACCAAACAACCACTGTATTTAGTAAGATTAAGACAAGGGTATTTTAATTAATGCACAAATTATTTCCATTTTTATGAGAAAAGTGCTGCTTTTGGTTGTTTTTTTTTTTAAGGTAGAATGCCTATTATTTTGAGGACCAGGTTAAGGAAATATAAGAGTAAAGCTACCATCTTGTGTTAAATGCCTCTCTCCAAACCTAGTTGGTGATTTGGGTAGAATTCCACAAATCCTGTTAGCAGGTTGTCTTTGATGCTTCCTGTAAAGCCTCGTGCTGGAAAGCACACGTGCTGGAATAGCACAGTGCTCACAAAGAGGCTGCATTTCAGAGGAACGCAGCTTCCTGGATGCTGAGCACGCCTGGAAATCTGGTTAATCATACACTGTGCTCTCAAACCTGTGCAGTGTACACAGCACTACCAACCAGCCAAATCCAGTTAGTTTGATGTGGCAACAGCAAAGAATTAACTTCAATTACAGAATTGTTTTACTCTAATTTGCAGGTCTGTGAGCTTCATGTCTCTCTACAACCTGCTCAAAGCCAAACTTTGTCCCTACTTCTACGTGTGTACCTACCAGTTCACTGTCCTGTTCCGTGCAGCTGGTCTTGCGGGAAGTGACATTACCACAGCTGTCATTTCTCCCACAACTAGAGGTTTAAGGGAAGCCATGAGAAATGAAGGTAAAGTGAAACCAGTCCAACTAGGATTCGAATAACTGTTAAAAGTGCATTAGCTGTGTTAGAAAACCATTCATGGCTTTCTTTCCTTCTCTGTTCAAGGCATAGAGTTTTCTTTACCTTTGGTAGAGGAAAGCAGAACAAGAAAACAGAAAAACTCTGAAGGGAATTTAGAAGCAGAAGTTACTAACATCCTGGAAGAGTGCAACAGCGCAGAAGGGGGAGAGTATGTAATAGCTGTTCCACAACACCAGAATTCAAGGGCATCTGCAGACTCCTGCATGTTGCATTTGGAAAACCTTGGTGGGAAGTACTGCCCTCCTAATGCTCATTCTGTGTTTCCCAGGGAACCAGTTCCAAGCGATGATGATGAGGAAAGTTTCTCTTGGCTGGAGGAGATGGGAGTCCAAGACAACGTTAAGAAACCAGATGCTATTTCTATTAAACTGTATCCTTCCTTTGCACATCAAGATGTATGACACTGGAAAGCCATACAGATGTTATCTTTTTGTGCTGTAGATTTAAGTTTTAGAAAAGCTTTTGAGAACTAACTTCCAAATACTAATCCTGACATTACTGCATGTTAAGAAATTCTGCATGTCCTTTTGAGCATCTTTCTGACAAGGATTTCTGGAGGCTTTTCTTGAAGGAAAAGCCCTTGTGAATTGTTAATGTAACTTTGTAAGATCCGTTGGTCACAAACTGATTGTGTCACCTCACCTACAGGTTCACCCGACTCATTAGATTTATTTTCTTTTTTATTTTAAGAGAAGTGTGTATATTCCTGGAGGCTTGGTTTACACTTGGAAGTAGCGTAGCGTAGTAGGAACACAGTTGTAGACCAGGGTAGTAGCTGTTGCTGAGAGCGCGTACATGTTTCAGAGGGAGAAATTAACTTTCTCTGGTTTTAGTTGCACTTGGAGCACCTGAGGTTTTTAATATTGAACTCAGAAGTCAGGTTCAAGATGCTGCTTAGTATTTAAAGAACAAATCTCCATCGGTGGGTGTAAAGCTTGGTGATTTTGTTTGAATGACTTGATTGATCAGAGAGTGGTGGGAGAGGTTCTTCTGGAGTTGTACTGCTCTGCTTCTTCCTTTTGATGCATTTGGTGTATTGATGCTTGTCGCTTCCTCAAGACTTTCCTTTGACTCCAGTCAATGCAGTCGTAAGGAGAAGCATGAGGTGCAGGTGGATCACAAACCTGAATCCCTTGCATTAGTGAAAGGAACAAACACATTCACCTTGCTGAACTTCTTGATAAACTGTAAGAGCCTTGTGGCTGTTGCAGGCCCACAAGCAGGGCTTCCACCAACTTTGTTATCCCCTGTTGCTTTCCGAGGTGGAACAATGCAAACGCTCAAAGTAAGTAATACAGCTGCCTCTGCTTTCTAATAAGTTAGTTGTTTCTCCACCTGGCCAATTAGGCACTGACTTTGATCAGTTTCCCTCAAGTACAGCAGATTAATTTTTGTTGCTGTAGCCTGAATGAGCATTTTGACTACAATACTGAGGTTAAGCAGACTTCCCAGATACTAAAATGGTTCCTAAAAGAGTCTCCTGAGATCTTAAGGGGTCTCAAACTGTTGCCAGCTGCTTGCAGTGAAAAAGCCTCTCAACCATGTCTCACCATCTGTTCCAGTAAGGGGGAGGTGGGTACTAGAGGGTATACTGTTAATACAGGTATTCTTCTACTGGATGAGTTGTTCATACTGTTCTGCTGAGTTAACTTTCTTAGTATTGTACAGTGTCCCTGCCTATCACAGTTGGTACATTTTAGGAGTCTTTACAAAGACAGTAAAACCATCGTAACACTCGTGTAGTGAACAGCAAGTTGACAATATTGAAAAGTATTTTGAACTTTTAATGAGACTGGGGGACTGCAGTAGTAAGGTAAGTGAAAATTAGGACTTGATTGGATGTGTCAATAACTAATCCGATGCGGTCTTGTCTTCAGGCTCGAAGTATAAATGCCAAAGCCCGGGCTCAGCTGGCGTATGAGGATATATTCAGTCTGGAGATTGTAGGCCCCATCCTTCCTCATTCTCTGCATTCCCTGACCATGCTGCTCAAGCCTGCACAGAAGGGAGCGTTCTCTGCTGTGTTCTATACACATGAGCCAACTGCTGCCTTTAACACTAATCTTGACAATGCAAACCCTGCCGTAAATAAGGTAAGGAAACTAGCAGAGACAATCTTTCCTCTTAGGAATATTATCTTTATTACAAATCATAGGACACCAAGTGACACAATACTTTCCCTTCAGTACATGGGTTTACACCCAATTACTTGTGATCACCACCTAGCAGTCCTCGTGGCTTGTCATTCCCTCTGAAACAGAACCATGGGAAAATTAGCTCTGCAGGAGCTCCCCAGAGGTACATAAATGAACAGTAAGAACTATGGGTATTTCAAACAGAAATACCTATTCCATGTCTCACTTCACATGAATTTCCACAGGAAACCGTCTGCAAAGATCTTCCTACGTGTGGACTGCATCCTAAGACACTGGATCAGCTGAGTCAGTGTCCAACATTGGGAAAATCTTCCATCCGATTTCTGGAAATGAAGGATTATGCTTATACTTGGAGGTCCTAGGTACGCTAGTTCCATTTACTGGAAAAGAATGCTCTCCAGCATGCAGTTGCTGTACTTGAGTTGGGTCTACACGGGCAGCATGTATGCAGTACCAGGAGGGATACAATCTACTTGAACATCACAGACAACACCTATTGCACACCACCCATCATAAAACACCTGAAAGGACTTTTAAAGGAAATGCAGGAAAAGGCCTTGGACCTGTCCTTTCATATTTTAGAAAGCTTTTAAATAAAACCTGGTAAAATGTAATTGTTTCATTGGTCTGACTTGTGTCTGGAAGGTCTGTGTTCCTCATGCACGTGCAAATTCTATTCTCAAGTACAGAATTTCAACTACTGTTCTGTGTGATAACCATTTTGGATGGGAGGAATTCTTGGCAAAAGCCCTTCCAAGACTGCTTCCAGCACCTTGCCAGAAGCTCCATAGCTACACCATGGTATGTTGCATCTCGCTTTGGAGTCAGCACCAAACTTCAGAGAGATAGATGGAAGTCAGACGGACACAAGCACAGAGGTCTAGCTGAAGCTGAATCAGATGAAAAGGTTAAGATTCCTCAGAACTGCTTGGTCTGGCTGCCTAGTATTCCTATACTCAGGTTAAAACAAGGTAGACTTTTAAGAAGCCATTTGTACAAGCTATAACCTGAATCAAAACAAGTTTAAGGAATAAAGTAGTTGCTGCCCCTGATCAAAGAGAGAAAGGGAGCAGCAGGGCTGCTGCTCTGACTCAATACTTTCATAGCCATAGTAGAGTCTATTAACAGGTTCAGTGCAGCCTGTCACTACAGGTAGGATAGTTAAAGCAACTGTTACTTTGGAAGGGTGGATGTCACTTTGCACACAGCTTTCAGGTGACAGGATTCCTGCAGCAGAGCACACTACATCTGAACAGCAAGATTTCTAATTAAACTGGTACTTTGCACAGAATAATAAAGCACATTATGTGGTCAGCCACCCACATTTTACTACGGTGCCCTTCTGCTCACCACCTCAGAACCTGAAACAGTAACATTAAGACTATAGCCAGGGTACAACCTGTAAACTTAAAAGTATGTGGGTGCCTAAGGGAGTTACTGCTGTTTGACACATGATGGAAGCCTCCTGTGCCTTTCAGTTACTTTATGTATTGACACCACTTGAAGTAGTCTGCCCCTAGAATCCAGCACGTGTACAAATACGTTGAAACACTTTGTTTGCATTTGGTACTTTACAGTGACTACCATGACATGGCTGCCTAGTGGTACACTGGACAAGACGCCCAGAAAGCAAAGTCCCTCTCTCATGATGGAAAAAAAGTACCTTAGAATATTAAATACTTGGATAATATCAAATACTCCATTTCTGGTGGATTTCAGGGTAGTACAATTCAACTAATTAATCTTTACGCTGTTGCCTAATTAAGCTAGAAGCAAGTTACTCAACTTTTCCCCTTTGATTAGTATCAGCCACCAAAAGTGAAACTTCAGTGCATGGTGGGGAACGGCAGAAGACAGTTTCTGAAAGTGGCTGGTGCTTTAAGTACCTTTTCATTTCCAGTCACTTTTTTTAAGAGAGGTACCGTTAATTCAATGCCTACATTATCTGTCTTGTCTGCCTCCATCAGTCATTGCCTCTGATACCGGGCTTTGCAGTCTGCTGTAAACAACCCTTGGCTTTACAGGTCATTAACAGCAGTTCTCGCAGTGACCACAGTCTGGTTCGCTGAGCAGAGGGCAACTTCCCCGGCTGTCACACCCAACAGCTGCTCATGACCCCAGAGCCCACCACCCCAGTTCTGAAAGCTTCCCAGGCTGTGCTAGAGGGACAGGCCTGCTTACAGGATGTTAGCACACAGAATACGTTACTGAAAGCAATAGGCAAAGGCAATTCTGTATCTGCCTCTATGGGAAAGCAATTTTAATCTATCCAATAACCATTCCGGGATGTGGACTTGAGCCTGTTTCTAGGAAACATGACAATTACTAATTTCAGTTCGTTTGTATTTCCATATCTAGCATGCCAGAGTTGCAGACTAATGCAAATTAGTAGCTTGCAGTCAGAATTAAAGTAAGTATCAGTTGCATTTGCATTCTTGTTAACCTACAACTGTGTCATTTCAAAAATTTACCAGCAAATTCTTTATCACACGCTTCATACCATCACCTGAGCTGTAGCTCCTCCTTTTCCTGTAAACTCTTAGTTTAAAACTAAGTCACAGCTTTGCCTGTAATTCCCGAAGCACATTCCAGTCGCTTACAGCTCTGGGCTTCGGTGCTGTTCTTGAAGCATACTCTGTAGATGCTGCAGCGTTATGCTACCCAGGCTGCCACCACTCCCCCTAAAGGTATTTTCAGTAAATACTGCCCTTATTGCAGATGCTTGTAGAGCAGTAATATTTATCCTGTCTCAGTGGGTGACTTTTCATCACAACCACGCTTTGCTTGGGAGAGCTAAAGACTGTAGCAGTTAAGACTTGATACCATTCTTGCACTTTTAAGAGGCAATTTCAAATTTTCCAAGGCGTATGAACTTCACTTTCCCACTCCTCCGGTCCTACCTATTTAAAAACTACAAATTAGAAGACTGCCAAGAAACCATTCTGGTGGAACTGGCTACAAGTTCTTGGGCACCTCTTTCAAAATGCTCCTCCCTCACATGACAGGCAAGTCAGAAGCACTTTCAGCGCTAGGAAAAAATAATTCTGCAGCAAAAGGAAATCCAACAGCCAAACAGATCACGTTTTCCATCAGCGGGAGTCACAGACTATTCACTTTGGAGACAACTGAAGTGCTGCATAAATAACCAGGTTTCAAGAGACTGTTTCCTAGTTGTTCTTTTTAATGTATCACTACTTATCTACTCCTGCATGCAAAGGACACTCAAACCAATTCAAATGTACAAATTTAACAGAAGCACGTCGCTGCACTACGCTTTAGATTCATATATCATTCTAAACAACAAGGAATTAAACTAAAACAGAAACCTCGAAATCAAGAACTGTCATAATTAGGGCATTACAGACCTTAGTTACTTTCTTTTTTTGTAAGTCTTCCTCAAGACCAAAGGTTAAATCCACATACAGTACCACATCTTTAAGGCATGAAATCCAGAACTTGCCTAGTTAACTTTTTAAATGGAGTCTTCAGTAGGATTGCATTCATCTGCTCCTTGCTGCTGTGAAGTAACATATATCTTTACATTATACATGGGGAATATAGACCAAAAAAAGAACAAAATAACAAGAGATTGCATGTTCCCAGATTTGATACGTGGACAGCATTGACTAAACAGTATGATCCAACATCTCTGATGTTTTAGCTCTATCAAACCAGACATTTAAACAGAAGTCTGATGAGGAACTTCACATCAAGTTAATTACCTGGTAAGTCATACATCAAACAAGCCAGACCAGCTAATACATACAACACCCTGTTCTCCCAGAGTAGATCTTTCCATTGCTGCACCATATTTAGTTATCCATATGCACCTTCCAACTAGTTCAGCAAATGAGGCAAAGAGATCTTCAAATATTTAGTCAGAGACTGAAGGCAAGAAGCCAAGGGGAAAAAAGTTTAATTACAGAAAACTATGTCCATGAAAATTAAGATTAACTTAGGCATTTCTAGAGCGCTTTGACAGACTAATAAGGGGCTTTATTTCTCGGAAGCATGTGGTGCAGAACCAAATACCATTTCTCTGCTCTATACAATATGAGACATTGATCCTTGTCCCTTTTAAGATAAAGAAAGACACCTTGTTCCATAACAATTGACAGAACACATGAAGTCACCCTATTTTGTGGAAGAAGAGGTACTGGTAGTTCTTCACCTCCACATTCCTACTACCATTGCAAAGGTCATTCGCCTTAGGCCTGAGTACAGTCTTAGTATGTGCAAACCGTATTTTGTTCTTGTCCCAGGCGAAGGTCTGGTCAGTAGATGTAACACAGGGAGACCTCAAAAAGACGCTTCTAAAATAAGCACCTGAACTACTGGAGGCCATAAATCCTGGCAATCTGCTCAAGACTCAGACAAATCTGGCAAGAGGTGTACAATGCCTTTCCCAATTCAAAGTGCACATAGCTAAAGTACTAATACTTCTTAAATTAGGGGGGAAAAAAGGTAGGAAGGAAGGAAATGGTTTTTTTACACCCTCTTCCTTGTCAAACTGCCAAAACTCTGGATCAGGCTGTCTCCGTGAGGGCAGAGTACCGCTAAGGAAAATTGAAGCCCAAGGAGCTAATTTGATGATAGTCCAAAGCAACCAAAAATGACTAGAACTGATTCTGCAACTCTAACAGCTGTTGATAATCGTCATAACGTGTCTTTTATACTGTGCGTTTCTTCAAAATGTTCTTTTGGCATATGTTTTAATTACTCTTTACTGACCAGTGATTAAGATTATGAACTTGTGCTGCTTTATTGACCAAGTTGGGTACAACAATTTAAGCATCATTCTATCCCCCCCCTCCCCCCCAAATCCAGTTGCAGATTTGTTAAAGAGTTTAAAATTCACATTAACCACAAATTCATACAATCAACATCAGGCAGTGTGTTAATTTGTTTGGAATGGACAATGCCATCATCCCCCTTCTTAAAACATGCAGGGAGAGTCACCTTTACATAGCAAGTCTGATCGGTTCCATTGCTGGACTTTCTGCCATCCCTTTGCAAGAGAGTCTTTTGCCTAATCACGTGTCCTAGAGCATGTGGGCTGTACGGCCAGTCACAGTGCACCACCGAGTGAAACCCCCAAAACAAAATTCAAAGAGAAGCCGCAGCATGACCGCTGTACAACAGGGCCACCACCGCGTGCCTTCTCACAGGGGTCACAGTACTGGCCCAGTATCTGTCCAGCAGTACACGCCAGCCTCGACTAGACTAAAGTAAAGCCGCGTGACCTTTTGCCAGCTGTCAGCAAAAGCGCACAAGTAGCTTTACCGAGACCGGGGAAAACTGCAGCATAGTACAAAACAGTATGAAAGTGTTAACATTCCGTATTGAAGAGAAATTGCATGAGTTTTTAAACAAGGGTTTAGATTACTGATGCCTCCAGAGTCTGTCGTCTGATTTAGTCATTTAAGAAATAATTACATCACTAATGTAAACAATATAAACATACCAAAAACTAAGTATGATTTAAATACATTTTGATGGTACAAAAGAAAAACCTGAAGGTGTCTGTACAGTTTTTACAACGTGGGAATTGCCAATGTATTTACAACATGAAAGGGCAAATACCATTTTTGTGCAGAGTAAAATTATCTGAAATAATGTCAATATAAAAAACAATATCTAGCGGTGTGAGGCACTCCTAAACATGGTGGTATTAACCATGCTTTCCTTTGGTACAAGTCCCATCGCTTGGAGAGCCGCAGTTGCTGCTGTGGCTTTTGCATGCTTCTTGTTAAGGCTGGCAAAAGTAGGCCTATATTCATTTCCATTGACTCTCACCTGTGGACAAAAGATGGGGAGGAAGGAAGGGAAAAAAAAAAAAAAGAAAGAAAGAAAAAAGAGAGTTAGAAAGTGCCTCTTCACTTCTGTTCTGAGGCAGTGCTGCACAGCTCCCTTAAGCACATTACATAATTTCACCCCAGGGGTAGACAAAACCCATCTCCAGTCTGGAAGCATAATCACTTCCAAACAGTAACTGCTAATGTAAGATACTACAGGGAAGAGGAAAAGAGGGAGGAGAAGGGAGGAGAAGGGAGGAGAAGGGAGGAGAAGGGAGTAGAAGGGAGGAGAAGGGAGGAGAAGGGAGGGGAAGGGAGGAGAAGGGAGGGGAGGGGGGAGAGAGGGGGGG
>JAAGNO010004497.1:0-11251 GCA_033439905.1 Ceryle rudis | reverse complement strand
TAATAATTAAAAAAAAAAAAAAAAAAGGAAAGAAAAAAAAAAAAAGTACTTCTCAGGAGACTGTAACATTTCAGATTAAACATTAAGTACTACATAAAATGGTTAAAGGCACCAGCCTACATTACAAGCTTTGTTCCATTTTATTTTGACATCCTGAAGCTACAGTTTTTTGTCATGCGCAGGCCAGTACCATCCCTCACTGCGTACAGAAGTAATTATACAGAAAGTATGTAATACTGAGAGAGGCCTGCTGAAGTTCTTCCACGGTTTGACCACCTTACAGTTTCCATATAATAAACCAACGTAAATTAGCACCCCTTGTTCCCACAAAGTTCCAAGCTGCATCTCATTTAATAAATACAGTTTAACCCTTTTTCCCCTCACCAAGTAGCTCTTTGCATCCCTTGAGCCAGAAATGACGGAAGACCAGGAAGGCATTTCTCTATCTGCATCTTTTTGGTCAAGTGTTTCTGTCAGTCCCAGAAGTCCAGTTTTGCTCCATTTACATTTACGGGACTTCACAAGGATCTCAATGCCTCGGGTCCTCAATATCTACAGACAAGCAGAGTCTAAACCACGGCTGAATCAAATCTACAGTTTAAACGTATGCACAGCTCAGGTACATCTAACAGAGCTGAAATAAATCTCCCCATAAGCCTTATTTATAAACACAGAATCCCTTCTTGTTTCACCTTTTCTTACAGGTTAAAACAAACAAACAAAGCCTCTGTGAAAACTGACAGGAATGTTTGTTAGTTTTTCACGGATCTTTCCAGACAACTGAGGAAATCAGGCTGAAACTTCAGGAGAGAAAAATACTGCATCTTGTCAGAAGGCAAATTATTTTAAAACTTTAAGAAGCAATAATGTGTGTGTGTGTCTCAAAACAGAAAAAGCTCTTCCCTGATCTAATGCCCTGACTTAGTATTATTAACTGCAAGATGAAAAAAGAAAGTAATCTTGCTTGACCTTCTTAACCCAGAATGGGCTGCATGTCATTCAGAAAGCACGTTATCTGCTTTGGTAAATGGAGACCATAACGATCTAGCAGAGCTGAGACAAACGCAGAGAGCCAAAAGGATACACTCTTTACAGAAGAGGAGTGGGGGAAGGCGTGTGTAAGAGAATGAAGGGGAACATGGAAATGTATTTGCAGGCTTTCAAAGAGGTCACCGTGGGACTGACAGAGCACTTTCATTAGATGCTTTTATTCTAACAAAATTTCTAACAAATTTCCTCAAGAAAATCTTCATTATCTTATTTTGCCCTCTGCTGGCCATCAGTCGCAGCACCAGGAAGAGCTGACCACACCAGTACCTTTTCTCCCAAGATGAAGAGCCACAATGCGCTTCATAAGATCTTCCCGAGATTTAATTTAGCATTTGAGGATCATGCTGCTTCTGCCTGTGGAATGCAGCTGTTGTCCTCATCCTCCAAAATATGTGGTTTGTGTAACAAATGCTGAGATTGTTGAAATGTCTCTGCAGGTTCAAACTTTACCCTACCCTGTAATTCCAGCTACGACAGAGGGTAAGTGGCTGAAGAGACCCTCAGGCAAAAGAAGAAGGATGATTTTATACAGGACAACAGATGCATTTAAAGGCACCAGCCCATTACATTTACCCAAAGTCTTGAAATGCCCAGCAAATGTTGCCAGCAAAAGCCTGTTTCAGCCATTAGCAGAGAAAGTATCTTTATCTTTGCATTAAAAAAGGCCATCTTATTATCAAGGAGGCTAATACCCTGCTATTACTGTGAGTTATTGCCAGTTCAAGTGGTTTGAACACTCGAGAGATCCTGCACTGTCAGTTACTCCTCTCCGATGATGGTGGAGGCTGGAAGCAAGTATTCAGAGAGGATTTTTTAAATTATTTTTATTAAAATGATATAACCCATCCATTAAAAAAAAAAACAAACTAGGGAGGGAAAGGCTGCCAAGATCAACATTCAGTTGAGTAAAATGCTAATGCTGCCCTTATCTGTTCCATATAGTCTCCAATGACAGGAGCGCACTGCATAGTTTCCATAGGAGCCTCCCAGTGTGCAACATGGGCAGGGCTCTAGGAATGCAGTGCGAAGAAAACCGGTGTAAGGTTCTGCCTCTTCTCCTCAGAGGCTGGTTGGCCCGTTGGGAGCCAGTGGACCAACGCACTAACAACTACCAAGTTATCTGAAAGGCTCTGAAAAACCCCCCTTGCCTCTGCCCCAGTGTTCCTATGCACTACCAGCAACCAGCGATAAATACACTGCTCGCTTCCCATGCCTCCCATCCTCACCATGAGGCATTTCAGGCCTGGCACTTAGCATTGCTGTAAGCCACGATTACAACCAAAGTCAGCAGGGTTTATACACCGTGCGTTAGGGGTTAAGGTGTGGGGAGTAAGAAATATCAAAATATTTCAGCTTGAAAAAAGGCAGTGAACAGTTCTGACATTGGGTTTTCTTTGTCTCCGTTCCCTGCTTCTGAACGGAATAGTTTCCTTGGGCATGTGACAACAAAAACAAAGGCACCGGGTGAGACGACATGAGCACATTACATGCAGATTATAAACAGTCTGTATTAAAAATAAAGCCTGAGGCTGCATATATTAACAAAAAAACCCAAAACAAAAATGAAAAACATTAATCAATTAACCAACGACTGAACAAACCAGGAAAGCCTCATTTTACCTTCAGAAAATGAAGAAAGGCTCTCCTAACTCTACTGCACAAAACACTGTGATCACAGGTAATGCTGTAATTGAGGTAATTAATGGTGCTAATGCAGAGATCAATCTGCATTTCTTTCCTTTGAAGTGGTACCTTCTCAGACCACCCTGACTGGGAGCACCGGGTGCAAGAGGCAAAGCCCATGCGTACACGTGCTCGTAGGCACAAGAAACTCGTTACAGTGCACCTTGCAAGTTTCGTTTTCCAGATAAAATGCATTCTTTTGTATTATGTACCAACAAGCAATTCAGAGGGAGCTTAAATACCCGCATAAAAGAAAAATACATAGAGCTCTGCAGTTCTTCAGGATTCATTACCCCTGTTCCAAGCAAGTAAAGTCTTTTCCAATTCATTTGGCTGTGAGCCAGAAAAGAAATAAACAGAAAGCACCTTTCCCAGCACAGCTTCCAGCGTGGCTGGCCGTGTTAGGGAACGGATCCCCCCCTCCCACACACACTAACGAGCCGCTGAAGGCAACGTGCTCTGCTTTCCTGGCAGTCATTGCACTGTGCGGTGGAACACCGTATGCAAAAGAGCTTTCTATGGTGCTGATCCCATCCTGGCACACAACTGCATTTAGCATTTTAAAAGGCTGCCTGACGTTTCTCTCCCCGCAGTAAGGCTTTTAGGCAGTATTTACATATATACAGTTGGACCTGTCTGTGGGTAAACTGCCTCCCGTCCGTACAGGCAAGTATAATACTCCTACGAAAGGAGCTGTAATATTTAAAGGGTTTGTCTCTTCATTGTTGTTTCTTCATTTAAACTTCTCAGATTAATTAAAAGTGATTGAAATTAATTATACCACTGTAAGTCTCTTAACAACACATATGCACGATGCTTTGTGAAGATCAGCGCCAATTAGGTTTGTTTAAATAAATAAAAGGGAAGGAATCTCACATGTTCTAGATGAACATGGGCCTGGCTGGCAATGTCATAAATTACATCTCTCACATTTTTCTCCTGCTTCCCTCTTATGAAATCCTCTTGTGAAACTCCATGCTAGACATAGGAAGGAAAATCAGAAAGAGAAAAAACCTTCAGTAAGTATCAAGTTTCCATTTTAGCTTCTCAAAAACCTGTCCAAGCAACCAAACTAATGACACAAGAGTGAAACGGCCTAAATGTTTTACTGCAGCACCCTGCTTTTTTATTTCCTTTTTTATCAGTCGCTTGGAAAAAAATATAAATCATGAGAAGAAAGAGAACACTTGGTACAGACTCTGTCTACATGAATTTGTTCCCTGAGGACTTTGTGGTCAGTCAGATAACCAAGTCAGATTTTCAAGTCTGGTGAATTTACTTCAGTTCAGATGCCCAATTTTTAAAGCCATAATCCAATAATCAATTTTAAGCAGAAGAAAGCCAGTAACAGCTAACACAGAAGCCATGCTAGCTTATGAAGTAATTCATTCTCTTGGGATTGGTGTGTACCACCAGGCCGGCACCCCCCTTCCCCTGTACAGAAACCCTGTCCCTCCCCCCAAAAAACAGTGAAACAAACCCAACCCCAGAAACAAAACCACAAAAAAACCCAACCCAACACTCCAAACCCGCCCCCAAAAAGCCGACCCCAAAGCTATTCTTTGCCTGGAGTGACCAACGTAAGTCATAACTTTCAGAATTGCACCAGTTGCCCCTTCTTCTGAAGGCCACTCGGACACCGGCAGGCTGGCTGAAGGCAGGCAGGTAGCGCTCTGCCAGCAGAACTCTGCGGCACTTGCCAGCAGCTGAAATGCTTACGAGACGCTCCATCTGCACCGAAGGGGTGCAAGCTGGTTCTACCGTTTCGCTGTAAAACACCTTCCGTGGCAAGGAATGACTGTGAATTTTCAGGCTGTGTTTGACAAGCTAGAAACTTGGAAGGCCTCCCATACCATCAGTCCCAGAAGGGCTGAAAGCAGGGTGCAGCTCCTTTCTGCCATCTTAAAACCCAGACCTATATTAGTATCGATGCTTTTTTGTAACTACCTAAATTACTAAACTTCCAATCAAAACTGTCAATTGTGTTGAAATGACGTTCAGAGAATACCAAACCAACTGCTTTAAGCATCACCCTAATTACCTACGTTTTGGTTAAGTCTAAAAAGAACAGCAGTAACATTTAGAAATAGAGACTGAAGATGAAGCAAAAACAGCTGAGATGCCTACAGATCTACTTAGAGAACACTCATGAAAAAATGGGAGCTTTAATCCCATCTTACTCAATCTGCAAGATCTGCTAAATTCCAATGCAAATGAGGTATACGGTAGGAGTACAACATCTACCGCAATCTATGGAGCGTGTGCTTATTGCTATCGAATACATCAAAGCAAAACCAAAAAAACAGCCAACCAAGCAAACAAACAATAACAAAAAACCCACCCCAGACCAAACCACTAGCACATTTATCAAAAAGTAGTAAAGAGAAACTTGAGAAGGTTGTTCAGAAGTAATATTTCTCACAGTTTCCTTTACAGGGATAGGGAAAGAAAACAAACCACGCAAAGAAAACCCCAAAGGCAGGGCCCATTCTGTATGTGTACCGCTATGCATTAATGGATAAATTCCTGAAAGCCAAAATACTACATTTAATAATAACCATTTTAAAAAATAAATAAAAAAACCCTAGAGTTTCATGAAGGTCACTCTCCTCAGCTCCCCAAAGATATAAACCCGTGACCATGATATATTGCAAGGCAACTGCAGAAAGAGTTGAAATAAATAAAACCAGTGTTCCCTTTCTGGCCTAATAAATTGCCATCTCCTGTCTAGTGTGGAGAGGCACAGTTAAAAACACTACACTGCTCAATCCACACAACTCGCTTCTCTTACCAACATACAGACGTCCATGGGAAGAAAGACCTTTTGTCTTGTGCTGTGATACGGAGTTGCTCTTAAACAGGTGACTATGCCTTGTGCTTTCCCAATGTGACTGGCTGCGTGGTCAGCGTGGATGTCCCTCACACCTACAATTGCATAAGTAATACGGTTAGAAACACACGGGCAGGTCTTTGGAGGGGTATCACCTACCGTGACATGTATCACAGTCTTACATAAGGAAAGCTAAGTGCACTGGCCCATCAGAGAACTAACCGTCTATCTTCATAAGCCGTCCTGAGATGTCACCTCAAGATGACATGCAAAGCAGCAAATTCATTGATTTCCACATTCAGGAGCAAGATACCCCTTGGCTTGTTGCAGTTTTTGCAAGGGGTACGCTTAGTGGAGCGGCACCTATTCAGATAAAATGCTGCAGCACACAAACTGCCTTCCATTGGCCTGTCCTCTCCCAGGATAACAGCATTCTAAGAACTGGTTTTCCTGCCAGAAAAATCATTCAAGTGTGAGATTCCTGACAAGCTAACGCTTACGACATGGTTTCATGATGATTTCCAACTGATTCAGCAGTGGAGCGAAGCCAAAGAGAATGGTCCTATGCTTCCTCCCCAGACCTGCATTTCTGCCACCTCCCTCCTGTTGTCATGGGCAATGAGGCAGTATCACAGCAAACTGAATCACATCAACAAAGCAACGGAAAACTTAACTGGAGTCACTGCATGGGCACCCAACTCTGAGGACTGAAAGAGAGGGAGACGAGTGGGGCAGAGCAACACCATTGCTCTTCATGGCAAGACCATACACGGTTGACTTAGGCCGATCATAAAGCCATAATGCTTTCACGGGACTGCCCCATGACAAAATGACAATTAAAAGGAAATATTAAATTAAAATTCACAAAAGTTCTAACAGAAGCAGCATTCTACAAAGAACAACAGGAGGATAGAGGAATTACAGACCAACTGACACCTGAAAACAGTATACTGGGCATACTAGATTCACTGCCCCAGCCTCGCAGGGGTCTCGGAAGCCTCTGTGGAACAGTGGCTGCAGGCAGACTACGTGGACTTAATTTGGTAATGGCAGCAGAAATCAGAGTGCAGCTTGGAGTAATCAGTGGCTGTAACTTACTGGTACTGACTGGGCAGCTCAGGCTTTGGAAAGCCTGGGAATTACAAAGAAAAAAAAAGGTAAAGAGTTAGCAATGACTCGTGCTCAACCTGGGAATATAGCCCACACGTGAGGTTCTGAAAAGGTTTACTAAAATTCCTGAGGAGTACCAGACTCCTAACTACTCGGGCAATGCATCAGAGAGCACAATGTTAGTACTTTTTAACGACAAGAGCTGGGAGGAAGTACCAGGACTTTGGATGACAAGATTACCGGTCAAAATGAGCTTGACAAAAGTAGTAACTCAAAATCAGTAAGAATAAAGCAGCACTATTACTGGGAGAGATACACACAAACTGTGGACAGGTCAGGAACAACGAAGCTAAAAAGCACAAGAAATTTGTATCAAACACAACCTGTGATGAGACCGGGGGCACCTAGTGTAGAAAGAACTGCTGATGGGAAACACCAAGAAAAGAGCCACATTCAATTAATTTCTCTATGTATGAAAAATCCCACAGAAGTTAACTTTAATATGCAGCGAAGGAGACTTTAGCTGAGGTATTTTGTTACACTGGCCTATTTAAGAGAAGTTAAACATGACAATCGGGCACCTAGAAAACTCAGAGCCCCCCTAACAGATTTTCAAGAACAGGATCATCTGACTTGCATCAAGAGTGACCCAAGGATGACTGAACTTCTTTGGGATCAAAGACACTTCTCGGAATGGAAAACGTTGCTATTTCTCACACTCCTGCATTTCTTCCATCAGAAGTTCAGAAGGACACCTGCAACACTTCACTGATTTTCTACGGAGGAAGCAAAGAGTAGATGTGAAGAGGAGTTCCTCATCTCTTCCAAAGAAGAATGTGCTCACCATATCGTTCTTTTTACTTCTCTTTTTTTTCTGTTTAAGCTCTTTCAACCTCATCACTGGCCTTCCATCAGACTACTCGGATAAGCAAGAGGAGTAATTGCTACAATACTAAAGACTATGAAATAGTAACAATAATTCTCACCCTTCTTTTACATCTGCGCTCATAGAGGGAATACTTCCATAATGCACTTGAAAGGAAGTTACCCTTTTCTGCCCTGCAAACGAACACTTCTTTCCCAGTCTGTGGCTCTTACCTTGGACGGGACACAGACAGAAGATCCTAACCACAAGGATCATATCACCTTCGTTGCTTTTTTACTAGCTATTCAACTATTGATAGGTAACCTACTTTTAGGAAGGGGAGAGGATTCAGACCCAAATTTACAACATCACCAAGGGAAGTTTGTAAGCTGGGAATTCATCTGTTTCAAGAAACCCGGTGTGTGTCCCTGCAATGCAGAGCAACAGCTGCAGAATAACTACAGCACTCTGTGCTCTGACGAGTGGGACAATCAGAAAACACGGTGAAGAGATGAATTTACCCCACTATAGTAGGGGTGAGAAAAGATAAAGCGACAAAGAACAGAGCAGTAGGAAACTGCACTTTAATGAGCTTTCCACTCAGCAGCAGTTCTAGGGCAGGTGCAGCAAGACTCTGATTTCTGGTTGAGCATTCGAACGATAGCTGAAGCATTACCTGAGACAACCTCTACTGAAGTTAAACTCCGTGGAAAAAGAGTGGGCTTTTTGAAACACCTGTAAATACTGTACCTGCGTTAAGGAGTCATCCACAAAATCTACAGAGGGGAGAAAGCCTACCCAGCATTTCCAAGGTGAGGTACAAGAGAGCACTCTGAGTGTTCTCAGCGTATCTTTCAAGCTCCTGTATGTTACGGTACGCTCTATCATCCAAATTCTTCTCCTGTAATATGAACACAGAACTTCAGTAAAATATAAATCCAACTGTTATTTATACAACTTTATTACTACAGTCACATCAGCCTAATTCACTAGTAGGGGAAAAAAAAAAGAGAGAGATAGAAATAGAGTAGAAACTCAGACAGAAGTAGTCATTAAAGCTTACAGTAAGTCAAACATAACCAGGCAACTACCTGCAACTGCAGCCAAGTCTGGCTACTAGAGCAAATGTAATTTTTTGCAATAATAAATCAGAATTCTCCATAAAACCAGATACAGCTCAAAACATCATACGGTATTCTCGCACTACGGGGTTGCCAATTTTAATACTCAATTTGCATCTGAAACACAGAGAAATTTAGATAAATGGGAATGTGTATTTTACAACATGCACAAAAATCAATCCATCAAAGACACGCGGGTTTCAAAGTCATATGCAAATACACCCAAAAATATAACATCTTCCAGCACTCTTCCTGTCCTAGGGGCTTTTGTGGTTGAAACATACCAGTCTTAAGATTAAAATCCAGCCTTAAGATTAAAAAACTCTGAAGTTTTTCATACCAGTGACATTTCCCAAGTAAGCGACCGGCAATTTTCTCAAGGTATAAATTCATGAGGCACTAACTCTAGCAGCAAAGCTAGCTTAAGAAATTCCTGCCCTCAGCTATTCATCCTTGCCGTTGTGTCAGAGTCGGTAGCAGCATCACTGTACCGGTGAAATTCTTCCTCATTCTTATGCAGAAAAAGGGTGGAAATTTTAAAATTCATGTGATTTGAATGCTCCAATTTACAGCACTGCTTAGAAAAATCTCCAGAGTCACGATAAGGAGAAGCAGCAAAGTGTGGCAGAAAGGTTCAGACAGGTGATAGAATTTTTGTGATTTTAAATCCATGAGTCATCAGAAGAGAAGGCAAAATTCACATGCTAAGAGGCAAGAAGGAGTAAGATGTAGGGTTTTTTTGCCAAGATGTCCTTTCCCTTAGGGCAGGAGTGGAATAGCACAAAAAGAGACCACATATGAGTTTCTCCTCCTGCACATCTTCATTTCCACTGCAATTAAAATGTAGCTTTCACAAATTCTTAACACTTGCCTACGGAGACCTTGCTAGAGGGAGCTTCCCTCCCGTACATACAGAAAGGTGTCTTAGCATAACTCCCAATGGGGTCACCACTTCAAATCAGGAATAGAGACCAGCCACAGAGAACATGAGCACAGATACGCTCGTTACCAGAGCAGGGAACCAGAAAGATGTGGACTCACAAACTACATCTATCTTAAAGCAAAAATAAACAGGGAACTATATTCGCCACTGTGGCTAGAAAAAGAAGGAATTATAAGTAGGTGCATCAAGGAAGAATTAAAAGGAAATACAGCAGCATCACTCAAAGAGAAATACTAGTGTCAGGAAAAGATGAATTACTTAAGCTTTTGTTTTACACACAAACACATAAAAATAAGAGGAAAAAACCCACAAATATGGCTTAAAGCAGAAGTAGACTTTGAATGGTAAATACTTACTCTCTCATCAATGATCTTCATGAGCCACATTTTAGTCAAGTTATGCCTCTTGACAGCCTAAAAATGATCAAAGAAAACATCCCTGTTAATGAAGTGATAGTAGTGCTGCGTTCTGAAGGTTGAAATCTATTTTAGAGAGTCCTTTTCTTACAAGAATTGTATTCACTGGGTTAAATCAAAGTGGCAAGTCAGCACACAATGAGAATCTTCTTCAAATACAAAGATTTTCAACTTGTATCTGTTACAAGTTGTTGCAGACGCACAAAAAAATAACCAAGCCAGTGAACTAAGAGCATTTCTTTAAAAATATTTTTCTAAGTAATTTATTCTGCCATGGAGTCCCACATACATTCCCAGAAGATACTTGCAGATAACTATGTTCACTTTCCAAACAGAACAGTTTCCTCTGGAGTCGAGCAATAAAAGGATTTGCCCCGCAAACATTCCAGGAAACATCAGCACAACACACGAACAGGTTTGACAGTGTCCCCACAAAGAAACAGAATGGGTGTTATGTTTTGTTTGAAAAAGTATCCCACAGCATCTCATATTCACACATTCTTCTTTTGGCTTCTCTCTGGTACTTGACTTCCTTCCTGTACCACTCCATTCTATCAACGCACCTTCAATCCTCTCACACGCAGGATTTTGCAGACCGTGTGGTCAGAAACATAAATATTTATTAACTAAGCTTGTGGAGCAGATTTCTCACCATCTTAGCCTTTAGCGGTCACTTTCAACTTCTTGTTTACATTCGTTTTATTTGTCAATATTTTTCCAGTGTTCGGCAAGACTGTACCTTCTTGTTGATTCCACTAAGCTACTCCAGGAAGTACTTGGCTTGTTAAAAGGCAAGTTTTAAGTTACGGCTACAAATGTCAGGTTTGCTTCTCACTTGTTTGTCTTTAATATTATTTTGTAAATTAAGTCATTGAAATAGTCACAACTCAAGAGATGAAGAACCAAACTGAGTTCTGCTACATCACCCAGTTTGGACACTGCATCCATTGTGAGCTACCTTCATTCAAACACAGGTCTTCAGTGGAATGAGTGGAGAATTGGGCCTCACTTTCCATATGTTCAAAGTAGACAGGTAAGTAAGGACAAGTATCTTGAGTACTGTGTCCAGTTCTGGGCACCTCAGTACAAGAGAGATATCGAGCTGCTGGAGTGGGTGCAGAGGAGGCAACGAAGCTGGTCAAGGGACTGAAGAATGGATCATATGAGGACCGTTTGAAGGAGCTGGGTCTGTTTAGTTTGAGGAAGAGAAGGCTGAGGGGAGACCTCATCACT
>JAAGNO010004496.1:0-28833 GCA_033439905.1 Ceryle rudis | reverse complement strand
CCTGGAGACATTGAAGGTGGGGCTTGAGGAGGCTCTGAGCAACCTGCTCTAGTTGAGGCTGTCCCTGCTCTCAGCAGTGGGGTTGGACTGGATGACCTCCAGAGGTCCCTTCCAACCCAGACATTTCCATGTTTCTAAGTGTTTTTGCAGCTTCTTTCCTCGTGTGATTCAAGAAAGGTCGAAGTCTAGATTGAAGGGTGGAAGATGGGGTGATGGTGATGATGATTAGCAGAGCAGGATGTTAAAACAGTCAGTGCCACAACTCTGAAGCAGTGGCTAGAGAAGCAGCGAATGATGGGGTGTTGCTCTAAAGAGCCATTATCCTGCTCATTTCTCTGCGAGAATAAAATTAGGGCTTTTACTTTTTCCCAAACCTTCTCTGTTGTCTTGAGGCTGTCTCTTTAACTCATGTTTTGCTCTGCTCCTTTTTCCCAACAGAATGATTTTTAGTAATGAATTCTGTAATTATTGCTCTGTGGGAATACTGTAATTGTGAATTTCTTCTTACTAACCTAATTCTCTTGTACAGCTGAACGAACTAGTGGTGGGGGACACCAACGGGAAGCTCTATGTTTACAAGAATGATGACAGCAAACCCTGGGCTGTGCGATCCTGCCAAGGAATGGTCAGTTCTTGACAGAATTTTAACGGTTAGACCTTTTAGTGTGTGTCATCTATCCTTTACCACTGCCTAGGAATATGTAGGCCAGAGGGGAGCGGCAGACAGATCTGGTTCTGATGCCTTTCATGTGCTTTTTGCCCCCAGCTAGCACCAGGAGCTGGAAGTGATGAGCAAAGTACTGAACAAACACAGGAACTTCTGTCCTACCTTGACCCTCTCCTGTGCGCTGTGGATTTTACCCCAGTACTCTGGACGCTTGTGTGGCAGATGTGCTTCTGTTGCCTACTCTGCCAACTTTGTCCTTGAGAAGGATGTTTAGAGTTACAGATGGTTTATGAGAGGGGAGTAGGTAGGGCAAAGGCTTATCCCACAGTGCTGGTTTGGGTTGTCTTCTCTTATCTGTGGTCTTTTCTTTTTTTTCCTTGCAGCTCACCTGTGTTGGCGTGGGAGATGTGTGCAACAAAGGAAAGGTGAGAGCAGCCAAACTCTTCCCAGTTGTGTCTGTAGGGCGTGTGGGAGGTGCTTAGGAAATGAAGGTCATATCCTGTCCTGAGTGGGGAGGAGGACAGGTTGCAGGTACTTTCTCTCCAGGATCTGCCCTTGCTCATCGAGTTCTAGCACTACTGGTTTACGTATAACCTGTATCTTTCTGTGAGCTCTATGCAGGTTTTAATCGGCAAGGAAGTTCACCTGATCTTCAGAAAGCACTACTGAATTCCATGTCCCACTAAGCAATTGCCACAAGGCTTTGGTGTTTTGAGAGTTGCTCCTCTTCCTCGGAGGCTTTTGCCCAGCTCTGTGCTGGTCCTTGCTGTGCACCACAGCCTTTCTGCCACTTGGCTGTGTGCGTTTATTGAAGGTCATCTAAACAAGACTGAGCCACAGAGTAGTCTAGACTTCCATGCAAATTCCACTAGGTCTAATGCTGGATTGCTGTTTCTGGAGGTTACACCAGCGCCTCTGAATCCAAAAGTTCCAGTTTAGGCACCTTTCCTAAGATACTGTAGCTCTGGATGCTCCAGTTGGGAGCAGGGCTGAAGTGAACACTGAGAAAGCCACACGTTATTTGAGGATTGCATGCACACATCATCTTGATATCCTAGTCTGACAAGGATGAACAAGAAGGCTGGACCCTGCAGTAGTTCGTATGCTGGCCAAAAACCTTCTCCTGTTCCATCTGTAGCAGTTATTGATCTTGATGTACCTACCCTTGTACCTTCCCTCACCCCGCTGTGGGACAGCTGCTGCACTTTCTAAAAGAGGAAAAAACAAAAGGTTTTTCTTTTCCCTCTTAGAATCTTGTGGTGGCGGTGAGTGCAGAAGGCTGGTTTCATCTTTTTGACCTGACTTCAACTTCAAAACACTCAGATGCTTCAGGCCACCATGAGTTGGCAGCAGCAGAAGAGCAGAAGCCAGTGTTCAAGCAGCACATTCCTGCCAACACCAAGGTCATGCTGATTAATGACATTGGTGAGCTGTGAAGCTGGTGTGAGAGTGCAGGGTGAAGGAGCTTGTGGAGATGAAGTTGTGGGGGAGGGAGAAAGTGTGTGGGACCCACAGAAGGAAATGACTATCTAGCTGAAACAGATGCTCTAACTAATCCTAGCCAAGTCATGGAGGAGCAAAGCAAGAATGCCAGGAATTCTCCTGAAATGCAAGCTCGTGTTACAGGATTGGGATCCTGAGGGATACTACCTGATGGAAACAAGTGCAGTGGTTTCTGAATGTGGGGACTCCAGGGGCTATGAGAGTCTGAGCCCCTCTGTCTCCTTGTATTCCTTGCAGATGGAGATGGGAAGTGCGAGTTGGTGGTGGGTTACACTGACAGGGTGGTACGTGCCTTCCGCTGGGAGGACTCATCGGAGAATTCAGACCATGTCTCTGGGCAGCTGCTGCTCTTGAAGAAATGGCTGCTAGAAGGTCAGGTAAGGAAACAATATTCAGAGCAGAACTTGTCACACAGCTTTCAAGAGGTGTCTCTCCCAAGGGAAGAAGCACAAATCTCAGTCCTAGGAACAAAGCAGTCGTCAGCGTTCGTGGCTTGAAAGATTTGCACAGTCCTGTACATGTGGAGCAGCTGGTGGCTTGGTCTGGGAGTCAGCTTGCTCTTACCCAGCCAGAGAGCGTTAGTGGAAAATACTAGTGTTGTTATGTGGCTTTTAGTAGGGAGATGTAACTGTAACTTGGACATTTTGCTTCTAGCCGAGTTTGTTAATCTCCTGCTCAACTCTAGCAGAACATCTGCCCTATTCAAGCTTAGGTACAAGGGGCACAACCTTCTGAGGTGTTTGAAGTTCTTGGTTCTCCTCAACCCATGTTTTCCCTCTGCCAGCGTAGGTGGACAGCCTCTCTGTGAACCCAGGCCCTGACGGCTCTCCGCAGTTGATGGTGTCTCAGCCAGGCTGCGGCTATGCCATTCTACTCTGCACCTGGGACTGCGAGCAGCAGACCATGACAGAGGGAGGTGACAGCTCTGCCTCGAGCAGGTGAAGAGCGCGACTGCCTGGGATAGCTGTGACAGGGAGCTACAGCAGAATTGCCTCACGGGGGCACCACCTCAACGGCTCTCAGGGGTGTGCTGTCATTTGCCCTTGCATCGCTGTTGGGAGTTCATGACAAGCTTACCTGCACCCAAGCTTCCATGAACGCTCTTTGTGTCTCTATCCAAAGATGAATACTACTGCTTTCCTTGTATCCCACTCTTTTCTCCTGTTGGGTGAGGAGAGTGGCAAAACAAGCTCACAGAGGGGGCAGTACTGGGGGCTAAGGTAGGGAAATCAGTGACCTAGATCTACAGAGAACATGTAGTAGGCAATCCTGGTGACCTGTCTAATGGTGAGAAGGGCCACAACTGAGCGGCTGGGCCAACTCCAGTTAGTCTGAAGTCCAGGATGACACTTTGTGTTCATTCACTCATTTCTTCCAGGTGAGGTAATAGGATGTTTTCCTGATGAGCCCCCTGGCAGTGCTCTAAATCACAACCAGAGCAATTGGAATGAGCAGTGAAGTTGTTGGTCTTGGCATTGGAGGGATCCGTGGGGGGTATTCAGGTGCTTCTGTGGTGTTCTGTGAAGCTTTAAGGCAGACCCAGAAAACTGCAGCAGGAGGGAAGCTGGGCAAGTCTTGATGTTTTAGAGACTTTAGTGGAACAGTACCCTCCTAGCCAGGCCCAGGCATGATCTCTGGGCAACCTGTTCAACCCTGGGCAGACACTTTGTGAGTGAAAAGCAGGCTTATGTCACAGTAATGACAAAATTTGTGTTGGTGTTTTGTTTTTTTGGTTTTGTGGTTTTTTTTTTCCTTGATTGGAATACACGTTTTACTGACTTTTTTTGAGCTCTTTCCATTTTTCTCATGCATGAAATGATTCTGATTTTATTTTTTAAACATTAGTGAGTTCCTTTCATATCTGGGGTGGTATACATTCTTTTCCTTGGCCTTTACTATTAAGGTGCTAACCTATGCACAAACTGTATCAGTTAATCTCTGGATTTGTAGAACTTTGGAGTACACTTCTCCTGAGATTGTTCAGGGAGAGTCCTAGGTATGGTTCCCTAACCTTTCCCTGATGTCTGTCTCCCTTTTCCTCAGTGAGGCCCCTGTGCGAGATGTTATTCTACACCAAACATCTGGACGGATTCACAACAAGAATGTTTCCACTCATCTGATTGGTAGCATTGGCCGAGGTGAGAGATTAGATGTTTGGGGTGTGTGGCCCAACAGTTGCTGTGATAGATTTTCAGTACGTCAGTCTGGCATGAAATCATATTTCCTGTGGTTGAAAAAATAACAGTGGAAGGCAACTGCAAGAAGAAAGGGAACTCAGATTCTGTTAGCCAGCTTCCAAAGATAGACAGCTGGATATTTGCATTTGAACTTTTTATAGCCTTTGTCCTTCCCGATGTAGCTCTTACTCTCCACTGAGCACAGCAGTCATCTGCAGTTAGTCATCCTGAATGGCTGCCATGCCTTGCTCCTACAGATGTCCTTGATCTTTGCTTTTACCTGGCTGCAGCTTATGCCCTCTTTATTCCCTAGATGTATCTCTTTCTTTCTACAACCTCATCTTTATCCTTGCTTTTGTGCTTTTCAGCATTTGGTTCCTGATGCTGGCAGCTGTATCCTGCTCTTCCTTCATCTGTGCAATCCCAACCCCTCCAGAGCTGCTTCCATATTTCATTTATACCCCTGCCCTTCCAACATATTCTATTCAGCTGTTATATCTAAAGCGTCCACAGTCGCTGGCTTCTCAGCCCTGACACACGGCTGTTGGCTCCAGACTTTTCTTACACACTGCCACTGTTTCACTTGTGTACCTGCTCTGTGCTCTGGCCTGTGCCTGGTGCCCCTGCTGAACCCTCTTCAGGTACCTATGGAGAATAAAGCAGCTTTTGCTCCCCCTTGGAGCATGTGGACATAATACAAGAAGGCAGAAAATTCCCAAAGCAGATCACTTTCTCTTCTCTGCAGCTGGCTGGCACCCAGCTGTATTTGCTCTGTCCAAGTATTACTCCCTGCAGTGCTGTCTGAGAAGGACTTAGGCTGTGCAATGTACCTGGAGCTGGGGGAGAAGAGCAATCCTCTGAAACTGCTCCCGTTCCCCAGACTACCTTCCTTCTCAGTTCCTAAGCTTGTTGTGTTTTCAGCATCT
Source organism: Ceryle rudis (assembly GCA_033439905.1). NCBI lineage: Eukaryota > Metazoa > Chordata > Aves > Coraciiformes > Cerylidae > Ceryle > Ceryle rudis. The sequence continues at coordinate 23,560 of JAAGNO010004496.1, read as the reverse complement.
TGCGTGCTGCTATGAGCAATATGGGCAATAGAGCATGAAATCAATTATTTCACTGCATACAGAGCCTTGCATTTAATGAGAGGGTTGTGAAAAATAAAGCAGACTGAGTAAGGGATGAAGAGAAGGTTGTGAAAAAAGTGCTGCTGCTGAACCATCGGTAATGAAATGACTAAAGAGTGTCATCCTGACCAGACTGTGAGGGGGACACGGCAGATCTCTTGGATGAGAGCCTGTCTGGATGAATGTCAGCTAGGGGCAGCAGAGCACTCAACCATCTGACTGACTGCTTTAAGCTGATGAGTGGAAACAGGGTAGTCTGGCTTCTGGGAGTGTGCAGCTGTAGCTGAACACAGCTCCCGTCCTCCCCTGCCATGTGTGATACCACCTTCAAAACCTAACCGTGCATGTCTCTTCCGAGTGCTAGCTAGAGAGTATAGTGAAGGGCTGAAGCAGCCTGGTGGTCAGGAGAGTCTCCTCCTTAGATTTAACTTCATGTTTGTCAGTCATGTCCTACACCCAGCTGTGATATATGGGCTTTGGAGAGGATACTGCCCGCAGGAAGTTCATAGCTGGGTCAGCATAGCCCAGGATAGCCAGGGCTGAGTGTGTAGATGAGCGTGAAGGCACAGGTCTAATCTGCTCATAAAGCAAGGGTCCTCTAGCATCTGCCCAGGGTTTGCTGGGAGAGGATCACAAGTTCTGTGCAGTTTTGCTGTAGTGAAAACAATGGAGGTGGCAGCATAATCTCCACAGAGTCATTCAGGAGCTGCTATGGAGGAGCTTTTGTGCTTTGTCCTTCTGTCGGGACCTCTCTTTTTCTAACCTTGCACCTTCCCAGAACTGCCAAAGGCCATCTTCCTGTCCTCGAAAGAAACAGGGAGGGTACAGTTGTAATGATCTTGTTTGGCCTCGTCCATTCTTTGCTTTGTCCCTTGTGATAGCCTTGCTTGTGCTGGTGCATTTGTGGAGCCTGGAGAGGATGTGATGCAGTCCACTAAAATCAGAACTGCCCCGTGTCTGCAGGTGCTTTTGTGGTACAGGCACACTCTTGGGAGCAGCCAGCAGAGCCCAGCGTGCTTATATCAGTACAAACAAAAGGTTTGGGGTTTTGAGACGCCACTGCCCTACAAATAAAAGCCAGCATGAATTATGGTTGGTTACAAGAATTTGCAGATATCTACTAAGCAAAAGTTTCAAGGCAGGGTTAAAAAAAAAAAAAGGAAGCAGGGTGGATCCTCTTGGTTTAGATCTCTTTTTCAGGAGAGGGAGGGGACAACGATCAAAGTGGCATCAACTCCTGTCATTCTCTTCTGCACTTACAGGCTCCTCCAGTGAGAATAGTGGCTCAGGTCTCTTTGCCCTCTGTACTCTGGATGGTAAGTCCTACACTGTCCTGGAAGAAAGGTCTGTGGGGTGGCCAAGGCCTGTCACTAATTCAAAGCAGCGAACCATGGGGTCAGTGCTCTTGGTTTTGAAAGAAGGGGGAACTGGGCGTCATAAACATTTCCAGGGCCAGACAAGAGAATTTGACGTGGTCTCCTTCTGCTCACGTATTTTATATGAAGGTATGGAAACTAAGACAGGAGCCAAGGTAAGAGTTGTCACTGTGAGCAAGTCCCCCATAAACAAGGTGTGTGATAACATGCCTGTATCTGAAGATATGATGAAACATTAAAAGCTCAGCCTTTCCTTACTGAGTTGAGTCTGGTACTGCTCGGGTTTCCTCTCTCCAGGAAACCTGTTTGATTTTTTTCTATCTATTTAATAGTATCTGCCTTTTTCTCTCCCCTGTTCAGTTTATTAATCCGTGGATTTCAAAGTATTTTGCAGTGTCCTGTGGGGGTAGAAGTATTACAGCCATGCTGCAGCAAGCAGCTGGGAAATGAAGAGGCTGGGTCATTGGCCCAAAGGCTTGTTGAAAGGTTGAGATTTCATCTGCTGACTCCTAAGTTGCCAGCTTACCCAATAGCAAAACAACTGTTTGAGATGCAAGTTCAGCGGTGCCTTTCATGTAGACAGGAATGTCTCAGCCACAGCAGAGATGTGCCCTTGTACTTGAAGGGACTTGGGTTTCTTCCAGAAGCAATAAAGGAAATGGATGCTGGAACTTGAGAGGAGCTGGCTTCACACAGGCCTGGAGCCAGGTTCTTCTGCTGTGCCCTGTCTGCGGAATGATAGGACTGAATCTAACGAGCTGAATGCAGAGGTTTTGTCCAAAACCCAGCAGTGTGGAGATGTACAGCAATGCTGTGCTTCTCTCATCCCAGATAGGCAGCCTGGCCTGTTTGGGCCAGATGTCCACCTGCCCAGTGGTGTCCTGCTAGGGAATTTCTGATTATTCTTTGGACCTGAACTTTGAGGTTTCTGCATCTGGCAAGGCTTCCTGCCTCACTAGGGTCACTCATAATCCTTACCGAGGCTGAAGGGCACTGTAAGGATAAATTCATGTATATGTTCCACTCTCTCACGGTCGTCATCCCCAGTGCTACTACAGTTTTCCTGGACAATAGAGCTAACCGGTTAGCACGGTTTTAGCAGCCAAGAGACCATGCCCTTGCTATTAGCCAGCCAGCCCTTAGGTGATACCTGCCAACATGTCCTAAGATCACATGATCTGTGGGACGTGGTGTGAAGCTTCCAGTTTACTCACTGCCTCGTATAAGATCTATTGACGTACTGCCTGTTTTGGGCAGTTTTCCTCTTGTCTTTGAGGACAATCCAATTAGCAGAGCTCCTGCCACTTTTCCTCTGTTCCCAGTTACTGACGACAAGGTAATAGACTGTTGCCCTTCCCAGAACTGAGACTGTTACCTGTTACCAACCACAGTCTGTACCATGGGCCCAACCCTCTGCCTGTCTAAGTGTAGGAGGAGCGTGCAGTGTTAGCAAACATCTTGCTCCTTTTTAATATTGTCAAGACAATCTTTATTTAATCTTTTTTTTTAATCATTTTTTCCAGGGACATTGAAACTCATGGAGGGAGCAGACAAGCTGCTCTGGTCTGTGCAGGTTGATCACCAGCTGTTTGCTCTGGAAAAGCTGGATGTTACTGTGAGTGTCTGTGAATAGAACTGGGAGGGATGAGGACAAAAATTCAGTATAGCTTTGTATATAAATTTAGGAAGGGTGGGGGGAGTAAAACTCATCTGAATAAGGCTGGGATTACCTCAGGATGACATACAGGGTGCTCTGACTGTGCTGGTGCATTCTGCACTCCTGTCACTATGTCTACCTGCAGGAGGTTGAGCTGTGTCCTCCTGTTGGACCTAGTTAGCCCAGCATCCTGCTATGAACTTTTTTCATCTCCTCAGCCGCTCTTTTATTGCAAAGTTGAATGGTTTTGCACACTGCTAATACCCCACTGTCTGCAAGCTCTTATGATATTTGAGGATGACGATAGAGAGAGATGGTCTCCGAGTACAAAAAGACTGGACAAGTGCAAAATGTCTGGAAAGATATCCAAACATGACATCTTGTTCAGATATTAGTATTCTGTCTCTAAACAAGCAAGAAAGATTCTTGACTGTCTCTGTGAGTACTTGATGTCCATGATAATATCTGATCTTGTGGTTCTTGCAGGGCAATGGGCACGAGGAGGTTATTGCCTGTGCGTGGGATGGTCAGACATACATCATCGACCACAGTCGGACTGTTGCCAGATTTCAAGCAGATGAGAATGTCAGTGCGTTCTGTGCAGGTGGGGAGCTTGACAACAAATCCATCCCTCACAGCATTTCTCCTTTAAAGCTGCTACTCCCCTCTTGAGACCTGGAATCCTTTGTCTGCAGCGGGGAGTAATTGGCTTGTGTGTGTACTGCAGAAGGCCTAGCTAGTCCTTCCTCAGAGTAGGGCTGATAGGAGATGGTGCTGAGGTTTATCTGCGATGGTTTGGGGTTTTTGTCCTGATCTTTCTGAGAGTGCTGTAGTGGTCTCTTGTCTTCCCACTGCTTTTCTAATTTGCAGAGTTCTAATCTATTCTCAAGTGAGGCCTCACAAACCAGCCTGGACCTTGTCTTGGCTCAGTCCCCTCTCTCAGACCTGCAAGAAGCAGCTTGCAAATCCCCAAGCTCCAGGCATTAAAACCAGTTGAGAGACACTTTCTTGAATTGTCTCAAAGGGACTTCATATACCCAGGTCAATGTCTGTGCCTCTCATCCCAGGTACTCACTGCTTTGGTACCTCATCATGAGAAGTTACCTATTTGGTTTCTCTGTCCTTTTAGAAGTAGTCAGATCTCCACACTTTTGGTTTCTGCAGGCCTCTATGCATGCAAAGGAGGAAGCAACAGTCCCTGCCTGGTTTATGTCAGCTTCAATCAGAAGATATACATCTACTGGGATGTGCAGCTGGAGAGAATGGAGTCCACCAACTTGTTGAAAATACTGGATTGTGACCCAGAGTTTGGAAAACTCCTGCAGCAGCTGGGAGTGGGTGAGTGCAAAAAGGGTGAAGGGCAAAGAGGGGAAAAAAGAGAAAAAAGGCTGCTGGCAGGTGCCATGCGAGGAACTAGAGTTCCAGGTACTTCCTGAGGAAGAAGGGCTTTCATATTGCCTGTTAAGAATCACTAACAGCCATCTCTCTCTCTTCCTTAGAAAGAAGTGATGTTTCTGCTGTCAAAGATCTGATTCACAAAACACTGTATTGTCCTGACAGACATCAGCAGAGCAGCCCCTTGCAGTGTCAGGACCCTGCTGGAACAGACTCCTCTGCCCACCACACTGTCATCCAGGATCCCTTATAACCACTCACATGGAGGCTGACGTCTTTAATACCAGGACAAACTTTTTTCTGACTAGAATCAGACATCTCATTAAGATGAGACTGTTTGGGGTTCCCCCCCCCCCATCTCTGTTAAAGCTTTCAGACAGCAAAGGGTGTACAGGCTGGGTTCTGTGGCGGGATGTGCTTGGCTGTTGGCTTGAGTGAAGGTGGTGGATTGATTTGCTCTTAGCTGAGGAAGCTACCAGAACAGGAGTCCAGGGTCTTGCTCATTAGCCCCTCCACTGCCTGTTTCTGTGTTCTTCAAAGTTGTATGGGGGAGCACTCAGGATGTGCATGGAGAGAGCAGCTGAGCTCAGTCTCTGTTTTGGCCTATTCTTACATCTGCCCCAGTGATTACGTCTGAGTTCTTAGCAGGATCACAGTGCAGGAACTGCAGATGGAGGAGTTGAGGTAGGGAGCAGGCACGGGCCTTCTCTCCTTCTCAGGTGTGTTGTTAAAGTAGACCCAGGCATTGTTTGCCTTTGCTCTGCTGCTGCTTTTCTGCCGAGCAGTTTCTCACAAACCATCTCCTGTTCTGAGGAGCTGGAGACAGGCATGAGAAGAACCACAACTTGCACTAATAAGGTGTCAAGAGGTAACAGCTCCACTGGGCACCAGCTGTACTCAAGAGGCATTGCTTGTCTCCGTCTTCTCGGGTGGTGTGATCCCAGTGATGGCTGTGACAAACTAGAGCAGCTGTCAACTGGACAGTAAGAGGAATGTGTCTTAACCATGGATCTGTGGTGCTGCGAGAGCTTGGCCATTCCATAATAAGCAGTGGAAATGCCACGCTTCCCTCTTGCGGAGAGTGCCGTGCTATTTGGAGTCCCACACAACTGAAAGAGGTGGACTGGATGTGACATTCCACTTGCTGTTTTGCAGCAGCTGGAAAAAGCCATTGCTCACCAAGGCTGCTCATGTACAGAGGCCCACACCGGAACCTTTCCAGATGCTGCTGGTGGCAGTATTTTCCCTCTTTCAGCTTCCCCCTTGCCTAACCCACCTTACTAGGCTAGGAGCAGCAGGGTCACCTGCTGGTTTGCATTTATTCTCTCACTTGTGTGACATTTTGTTGGATGTGCATAATGGATGGAGCGGTCCCTTCTTGCTAACGGCAGCCTGAGTGGGTTGCATCCAAGTCGGAGCACGTGTAATTCAATGACTCCGGAGTTTGAATTCTTTACTACAAAAGTGGTGGAGCACTGGAACAGGTTGCCCAGGGAGGTGGACTTTGTGTGAGAACTTTGTATGGAGGAAAGGAATGAGTTGCCCTTGGGTTCAAAGGGCTGTTGTTGAAGTAGCCCTATGGGGTAGAAGGGCAAGATCTTTAGATAATAATCTGTAGCTTTTCTTTGCAATTTCCATCAGTAGATTAAGATAAGCTTTATAGAGCACAGCTCGTCTCCTCTGTCCCTTGTCTCTGCCCCACTGCACGGGGCAGTGAAATAGTATGACCTGCTCTGCACCAGCTAGCACTCTTGCTTCTTGGACCACTCTGGCTTCTGACTCCTTAAGTACGATGGAAGTTTCTCTCTGTTTTAATGACCTTACTGAGAAGCATTTTTAAATGTGCCTGTTTTCTACTAAGTGCTTGTGTACAACTGGACCCTTCAGGCAGGAGCTCTCAAGTCATAATAGTGCTTTGCTAACAGATGTTGAGGACAGCAGGGCTTGAGTTTGTCACCTGTGGAGAGCTGATAGTGTAGGGACCATCTATTGATAGGTTAAGGAAGGAATTGTCTCAGAGCTGGTCAGCTCTGGACCAAAGCTGCAAGAAATTGTTAGCTCTTGTGATGCTGAGATGTAGAGCCACCCATCTCAGGGGGCAATCACCATTGCTTCTGTTGCATTAGTCAGTGTGACCCCGTCGGCTTTCGTCAGTCTCATAGTTCTTTCCTAACAAGGATGAGTCTTGTTGCTATAGTGGTTTCTTGCTACTTCCTAGTTTCTGTTGCCCAAAACCTAAAGCTTCTCTTTCTGATCACCAGAACAAGTAAGGATTCTTCCTTCTCTCCCTTCAGGTGAAGCAGTAGATGTTGCTACTCCTGTCCCCTCCCCTTGGGACCCAGCTGAGTTGGGGAGAAGCAGATGTTCCTACAGGTGGGGTGAGCGGTTTGGTTTCAGTGTATTCTGGGATACTCCCTGCCTAGCCCTGCTGCTACCTGGTTTAAATCTTGCACTTCAAAATTAATGGCAGTGATGCAGAGAGGGACCACAGAGAAGGAGTCTACAGAGCAGTTTCCAGAAGCATGCAACAGAAGTTACATTGTAGAAACATCCCTAAATAGGCCTGTTTTGGCATATGCTGTTTGTTCTTCCATCCTGAACACAAGACTGCTGCTCTTCTACTGCTGTGTATCTTCCTGGCCTCCTCCCACCCTTGCCCCTCCCTTAGTCTTTGACTTCTGTTTTCCCCACCCTGGACAGAAACAGGCTGGTTACAAGCAACAGAAAATGGGTTTTCAGTCACGGTTTGCCCAGCTTGGCCCGTGTACTGATGGACTCTTCTGTTGTGTGTGTGTTGACAAAACCAGATGGAGTCCTACCACCACTTCTGCCTACTGTAGCCCCACTCAGCACTGTTTGCCTTTGGTGGGGCAGGAGTTCCACAGAAGTACTCTCTGTCTTGATCCAATGCTGGAAACCCAGAGGTTCCAGCAGCAGTTGCCTGAAGCATTTTATTTGCCTGGGAGTTGGGCCAGGGTGGTAGCTGCATCTTACAGGCTCTTGAGGTGCTTCTGCATTGTAATTCCTTTTTGAGGCCTTACAGGAAAATGGGGTTGTCTGCTGTCCACGCCCAGCAAGCTGCATTGTGGAGAGCAGAGAGGGTAAGATGGGGATGCTACAACTCCTCCCTTCCTCCAAACTCTTCAGGTCTTAACACCATTTGGGATGAAAAATACTAATGTTTGAGGATTTCCCCTGATGGTTTTGTGTTGCTGACAGCACGCATGAACTTGCAGATGTGTTTTGCTCCTGTGACCTTTGTGCAGAAAGGAAAATGAAAACTGTCTACAGAGGAATTAGTTGGACTATGTTGTGTTTGTAGGGCATGAGGTTGGTAGTGGAGGGCCTCCAGGGTTGGTTTCTGTGAGAAGCTGCTGGAAGCTTCTCTCATATCCAATAGAGCCAATGCCAACTGATTCCAAGTTGGATCTGCCACTGGCCAAGCCCAGCAGTGATAGTTGGGGAGCCTCTGGTAATATATTTAAGAAGGGGAAAAAAATAAATTAGAAAAAAACCAGGAACACAACAGCAGTGAAGAGAGGAGAATACCTGAGAGAAACAACTGCAGGCACCAAGGTCAGAGAAGGAGGAGGATGTGCTCCAGTCGCCAGAGCAGAGATTCCCCTGCGGCCCGTGGTGAAGACCATGGTGATGCAGATTGTCCCCCTGCAGCCCACGGAGGTTAACAGGGGAACAGATATCTCTCTGCAGCCCATGGAGGACCCCATGGAGTAGGTGGATGCAGCCAAAGGAGGCTGTGACCCTGTGGGAAGCATGTGCTAGAGCAGGTTCCTGGTGGGACACGTGGACCCATGGAGAGGAGCAGGTCTGTTGGCAGGGGGTTTGTGAGCACGTGAGGATCCCCTGCTGGAGCAGTCTGTTCCTGAAGGACTATACCCCGTGAAAGGAACCTATGCTGGAACAAGTAGTTGCAGAAGTTTGTGAAGGACTGTCTCCTGTGGGAGGGACCTCAGGTTGAGCCCAGGAAGAAGGAAGGGTTGGGGAAAGCGTTTTAAGGTTGGCTTATAACCCTACTCTGATTTCATTGGCAATAAGTAAAATCTCATTTTCCCCAAGTTGAGGGTTTTTTTTCTCACGATGACAATTGGTGAGTGATCTCTTCATGCCCTTCTATTGACCCCTGAGCCTTTTGTTGCATTTTCTCTCCCCTGCCCAGCCGAGGAGGGGAGTGAGAGCAGTTTTTGGTGGGCATCTGGCATCTGTCTGGGGTCAGCCTGCCACATGGAACTTCTCTACTGTTCCTTGGCTAAAAGATGACCTTTTTTTCATGCCCTGAACTCCAAAGTGACAAGTAATACGCTGTCTGCACTTAATCCTTTCTCAAGTCAGTACTTCAGGCTTACTTCTGCTGACAACAACTTTCTGTGAAGTATACACCTCAGAGAAGGATCCCTGTAGGCTCTTGGGACAAACAGAGTTGTTACACTTTGATTGTGGCTCATTGCCTGTTTGTGGCTTGTGCTGGCTGGCAAGAACAGAGTTGGAATTGGAAGTTGTTCCTTCCCACACAGTAGAATATTTTTGCTGCGTCCTACTCAGTAGCAGACTGGCATACCCAGTGGTACCAGAAAGCTTTCTGACAGTGGGATTTGCAAGACACATTTGGATGTCCCAGTGCCAGCACATGGCAAATGAGGAGTCCAGCAGCACTCTCGGATACAGGGGGCATTTGCAAATAAACAATTCATGGCTTTGATTGTGGTGCTTAATTTACTAGCAAGAAAAAAAGGAGGGGGTTGCTTTATTTTCCTGAGACATAACAAGCCTGCTGCCTGGCTCTGCCCTCATTTTTATTGCTTCCTTTTTTTCCAAATGTAGTTATTTGTGTAACTCTTCAGGTATATCCTGCCCTTTGCCAGTGGATTTTCTCTGGAAAATCAGGAGGACTGCAACCGTATGTAGACGGCTCAGTGGTCTTCAGTTTAATGATTTGCCCAGTAGTAGTGAAAGAAGGAGCAGGCCTCTGGGAGTAGGGGTGGTTGGAGCTCCCATTCTGTTCAAAACCAAGTGACCTGAAGCCCATGGAAATGCTCCTGATCATGATTTTGGCAGTGTACGTGCTCTCGGATAGGTTTAACTCTTGCCTGTAGGCCTTGGAAGAGGCCTCAGAAGTCCATCTCCCCCTCTCGAGGGAGGTTCAGTCATACATATCTCACACCTGCCTTGTAACACCTGCTTCTCTGTTCCGAAGACTTGCCGTGCCATTCCCTGCAGCACAGGAGTGTCTCGCAACCGTTGTGTCCACTCTACGGGAAAGTAGCCCTCGTAGGAGCTGGCCACCAAGGCGGTTGAAAGAGATTATCCCTAAAATAATAACATTCCATTGTCTGTGTTGACGGGGTGGGCCTCATCATACGGAAGCCAGTGTTGGACACATACAGGATGGGCCTATGTTCTGCTCTGAGGTAGCAGTTTGTACTGAATTTCTACTTGCCACATAACATTGCTAACAATTTTTGATCTCTGGTGGAAAAGACCTAGAGATAGCTCTTCCCTTGTCATTCAAAAGCACTAGAGATGACTGGAATTAGGAGTAGGGAAGTGTATGTCTATAGTAGGCTTTTCCAAAAGAAACTACAATTGAGACAACGTCCAGCTTTGCCAACCCACTTAAAAATTACTTACTGTGCTCCCTAGCATAGGAAGACCTTTTAAAAATTACCATGCTTGTAGATGGAGTTGTGTGTTTCTTTGAGGTGTTGTTAGTCCTGTTTCACAATTGCATCTTTTAAAGCCAACATTTCTGTCTTTCACGGTGAAAAGTGGGAGTCTAATGACACAAAAATGCCGGTCTTTTGAGAAAACACCAGTTTAGGCAAAAAACTTCGAACGCTTGTTAAACGTGTCATTTAATGGCAGGAAACCTGGGGAGATGTAAACCCACCAGCTTCTGTTTGATGAGGAAACCAAGTACTGACACTGTAGGATCAGACTGTGATTTAGGGAATGAAGTGAGGTGTCAGCCATGGTATCAAGACCTGCAGTTTTCATTTCATCATATGAATGTGGGGTTTTTTTTCCTCTAAGCTCAAGCAACAAAGCTTGATGGGGAGGTTCTCGGATAACTATTGGCAACAGCTTCCTCAGTGTCTGGGTGGAAGAGACTTTCACTGTGTGGACTCCTATGTTCAAATGACATGGACGGGAGGAAGAGGAAAAGCATGTCTTGTGCTCTGGAGCCGATTTCTCTAAGAACTCTCCCCTGCTAATTTAGTGCTCAGAAACATCCTTTCTGTGACTGACAAGTGGCACAGTCTACATTTATACATCTATCCACGCAATAGCTGACAAAAAAGAGGAAAGGCTGGCAGGGTAGTGGCACAATGTGAGAGAGGGGTGGCAAGCAGTGTACAGGAAAATGTTAAAAGGATTATCTAAAAAGAAAACAATTCCTTTTGAAAAAAGTGAATTTGTCACCTACCAGTGTGGAAGAATGAATAATTCAGTGGGAGGAAGGTAAGGAGGATGCAAAGACAGATTCATTATGTAGAGAACAGAGGGACAGATGGGGCTGGGGATTTTCACCTACTATAGCACATTAAGTCACAGAGGAACCTAATTATTGGTGATTTGAAAAATGAGGCAGGTGAATCCCAGAAAAGCTTCAGAAGGATTTGAGGATGTTCTGAGGGTGAGCAAAAGCAGTTATCCCAAGACTGACATGTAGGAACAGCACCTGCTGAATTCCAACAGCAGCTGGTGTGCAAGTATCCGCAGGGCTGTAAGTGGCAGGCACTAGTGAAAATAGAATTGTTAACTCAAAGTTGTGCCAATTTTATTTGTAGGATCCCATCCAGCACCCTTTAAATCCTTGCAAGGATTCCTGTTGGCTTCAGTCTTGAGTTCAGGAAGACTCTTACCTACATCCTCACCCTAGTCAGAGCTCGGCTTCAAAATGGACACCCACAAGGCATGGCTCGCACACAGAAGGTGCCAGGATGGAAAGCTGTTGATGGCCATAACCTTCCCTTGGCAGCCCCTTCACAGCCCCAGCAACAATGGGTCTTTGCCCTTGCTGTACCACTGAACCCTCACCTACACCCTCACCAGGGACCAGCTCCCACCACCGAGGGCTCTGACACACAACTGGCCAGGACTGAAAGCTGTTCCTGATCTCACCTTCCCTTGGCAGCCACCTGTGAGCACCAGCAAAGCCTGGCCAAGGCTGTCAGACACTCTGGAAGGCAGCAGAGACCTGCCTGGGCATCAGCAAAGCCCGGCAGAAGCCCCAGGGTGCTCTGTAGGCACAGGCCTTGCAAAACTTGGCAAAAGCTCTGGGGTACTCTGGAAGGCAGCAGAACCCCTTTGAGGCATCCACAAAACCTAGCTGAAGTTTTAGGGCACTCTGGAGAGAAGCGGGGCGTCTTGAAAGACTAAACCTGGCAAAAACCTTAGGGCACACTGGAGGGAAAGAGGGCACCTTATGGGCACTGGCAAAAGCCATCAGATAGGGATAGAGTTTGGGTTGGGGTTACAGTTGATTTTGGGATTAGTGGTAGGTGGAGGGTTAGGGATTGGAGTTAGTGAGTAGGATTAGTTGCCCAATTAGCAGTTCAGAGTTAGAGTTAGGGGTTATAATATGGGATAGGGTTAGGGTTTGTGTTAAGGTTAGGGGTTAGGGTCAGGTTTAGGGTTGGGGTTAGGGATAGGGTTAGTTAGGTGGTTGGGGTTAGGGTTAGGTTTAGGGTTAGCATTAGCTAGTGAGAGTCAGGATTAGGCTAGGGTTACAGTGAGGAGTTAGAAATAGGGTTAAGGTTTGATGTTAGGGGGTTGGGGATAAGGATAGGGTCAGAGTTTGGGGTGTGGGATTGGAGCTGGCATTAGTTTATGATTAGGGTTTGTCTGGGGGCCAAGGGTTGTGGAGTTACAGTTAGGGGCTCAGATTTATGTTTAGGGCTATGGTTTAGGTTTAACAGCCAGGGGTTAGTGTTAGGGTTGGATTTAGGGTTAGGGATATGTTTAGTGTTAGTGTTTAGTATTAGGAGTTAGAGTTAACATTAGGTTTAGGATAAGGATGAGGTTTTAGAATTAGGTTTATAGGGTTAGAATAAGTTTGTCAGAGTTAGGTGGTTAGATTTAGAGGGTTAGGGTTTAGGGTTCAGGGTCAGGGGTTAGTATTAGTGGTTATGGTTTAGGGTTAGCAGCTAGGGGTTAGTGTTAGGGTTATAGACAGGGTTAGCATTAAGGTTTCGTGTTAAATTTTGTGGTTAGGTTTTATGTTAGGGTTGGTTTAGCATAGGCTTCAAAAATAGGGTTAGGGGTTATGTTAAGGGTTAGGGGTTATAGGTGAGGGATAGGATTAGGGGTGAGGATTAGCATTAGGGAATGGGTTAGGTTTAGGTTTATGGGTTTGAGATAGGGTTATGGTTGGGGGGCTTTGTTAGGAATAGTAGTTTGGGGTTAGAGTGCAGGTCAGCCAATTAGGTTTAAGGTTAGAGATAGTGCATTAGAGGTAAGGGTTATGTTTTAGGGTTATGGTTTAGAGGTCAGGCTTAGGGTTAGAGTATTTCTTTAAGGTTAGGGTTAGTGATAGGTTTAGCATTAGGGTTAAGGGGTTAGGGTTAGCTCTAGGGTTAGGAGTTAGTTATTAGGTTCGGGATTTGGGGCTATGGTTATGAGATTAGAATCAGGAGGTTGGGTTATATTTAGGTAGTTAATTTTAGGGTTGACATTCAGTTTAGGTCTTAGGAGTATGGGTTTGGGACAGTGTTAGGTGTTAGGGTTCGTGTTAAGGTTTAGGGTTAGTGTCAGGATTAGTGCTGAGTTTAGGTAGAGTTAGGGTTTGTGTTTAGAGTTTAGGATTGGGTTTTGAGGTAGTGTTATGTTTAGGATCAGGTTTATGTTTTGGGGTTAGGGTTAGGTGGTTAGAGTCGGGGATTTATGTTTAGGCTTTCAGTATATGGTTAGGGGCTAGTATTTAGGATTAGGGCTTTGGATCAGAGTTAGGGTTCCCGTTAAAGTTTAGGGTTAGTTTTAGCAGTTACAGTTAGTGTTAGGTGTTAAATTTAGGATTAGGGTTTAGGGTTAGGGTTAGCTCTAGCAGTTAGGGTAGGGTTTAGGGTTTGGGTTAGAGTTAGCTTTAATGTTTAGGGTTAGTGGTTAGCATCTGTTGGGGTTTTTTAACAGATCACAGAAGTTAATGAATAATAAGAGATGTAACGGATATGGTATCTGTCAGTTTTAGCAGATTATTTGCCATTGTTCCACATGCCATTTTTAGAGAGCAATGAGTTTGGAAACCAGGTGAGTTACTGCACAGGTTTTTTTTTTTCAGCAGAGTTGATGCAGGTACCACGTAGACTGCAGCTGACACACAGAATTGTTTAGTACAAGTCTGAACTGTCATTAAAGACCCCTGGCTTTGAGAAGCCAGTCAGACATGCAAGTGATACAAATCCAAGAGGATTTACTGTCAGTTTGGAAGACAGGCTCATCAAGTCGACATGGGTCCTGTCATAAATGAGAGAGCTGTTGCTGTCATTCATGAAATTCATGGCAAGCAGTTCATGCAGCCAGAAATAATCAGAGGCAGAGGTTGAAGAATGGCAAAAAAGCCAAGGAACAAATCAGAAGCTGCAAGATATGATGACTAACAATAAAAGTCACTAATCTGATGCTGACTGTAGGAGGAACAGATGCCGGTCATACCAGCTAACACTTGTAAGTGCATCCCAAATCATATCAGCTAGGCTGTATTCTGCTATCCTTAGCATGTGCTAAACTACAGCATCCAGCTGCTGATTTAAGAAAACTAACAGAAAAGAAAAAAAAAAAAAGAGCAAAAACCACATACACAAGTCCTTTGAGAAGCACAATGACCAGTTTGATAAAAAAAGGAAGAGAGCAAGCAGCGTTTAATCCAGGAAAATAGGCAAAATGGGGATATCTTGATGTTCTAAAGGTGGACAAAGGAACATTGTGCAGAGTTTGGATAGCAAATCAGTAGTCATGATCAAGCCCTGATCCAGTGCATCTTGCTAGAGCTAGTAAAGAATAGACTATGTATTTATCACAGAGCTATGCTCTATGTTGACAATAAATAATAAATAAAAAACTTCAACAATTAACATGATTTAATAATCACCCTGGTCACCCCAGATGAGTTCACAGCTCTCTGATCTGAGCTGATACCACAAGGAAGCCTTGTTCTTGTTTCATGCAGGAGTAGCAAAAGTTGATGGCCTGTGAGCTGCCAGGACTCGGAGCTGATGATGTCCAGTCACTAGATTTCAAGTTGAAAGAAAGGAGCTGACAGACCAGAAGACTCTGGATGCTGGAATTCATTGCAGCATTTAAACTGAGTGGCAGGATCTCTCACAATGCAGCAGAGATGATAATAATGTAGCTCTAGCAGCTGGAGTGCAGCGAGGAGAGGCCTGGTCAGAAGAACGGGACGTGCAAGTGTGGTTACTAGGTGTAACACCAAGACATAATAAGCATCGCCATTCATATAACATAGCTCAGCGGCCACGGATGCAGTGGCAAAGCCTAAGGCTCTGGGAGTGTCCACCATACTCTAAGCATCTACGCTCAGCATTTCTGCGAAGGTTTCTTAGAATTAAGAACCCAAAAATTCTTCTTGCTGAAAGGATTTTCCAAGAAGATACTTCTGTTCTGGTCTGAGACAGCAAAAAGTAACAAAATCCAGCTTTCCAGAGTACAGGTGAGGGGTCTGGCCACAGAGCCCTTCCCACAGAGAAACAGGAATGGCTTCTGCTCACATCGAGGCAAAGATAAGGGAAACTTTCATGGCAATCTTTTGAGACTTTGGAGAAAGCGCTGTCCTCCTGTCCACAGAACAACTGGACTTTGTTCATGGAGACTCTCTTGACTCACGAACAGAGGGTATTGTAAAAATGTCATCAAAAGGGTAGGCTGAACTTAAGTACAGAAGCAGAAATTGGCGTGATTAGAGACAGAAAAAAAACCAAAACCAAAATGCCCACTCAGCACATGGGGACAAGCAAGAGGGTCCACTGAAAGGAGGGATCTCTCTCAAGATGAGGCACTCCCAGCAACAACAGCTTCCAGCACCCATTTGCCTTTTTGTCTCACTCCCAAGTGAATGCTTCAGCCTAGAACTCAGCAAGGTTAGGGGCATGGGAGCCTCACCCTCATCACCCTTTCATGGAAGCAAGTCTCCTCAGCCCCAGACATGGGGAATGCAGCCAGTCATTGATCAGGCTCTTCAGAGGCATGTAGAAAAGGCAGCTCTTGACTCAGTGCTTTAAATCTCAGGACTCCTTCCTCCAAGTCGATGCAACTCTAAAGAAGGGGAGAAACAGTTACTTGCTGGACATTTTAGATAGAAAATCTCATGATGCCTATGACTGGGGGAAAGCTGTATAGCCATCAAACAAACTCACTTTGGGTTTGTAGAGATGTTTTGGTGCCCCTCCCTGTCTCCCATGCTGCCTCCTTGCTCCTATTCCCTTCAATGGATACCCCTCCAAATCCTTCACAGGGCCGTTCCCCTCCCTTCTTCCTATGACTCCTCTGGGGTGATGTCCTCACATCACTCATTCAGGCCAATGCTTTTCCTCCTTTCTAAGTCTGACATGTGGCTATAACTGTTTGACTGGCAGCAGCAAGCTTGCTGCAGCTATATTCTGAGCCTCCCAGGAGCCAGGCTCAGCAGAGCACTAACCCTGAGCTGAGTTGACAAAAGGAGAGGACTCTTTCCACTCATGTCCAGGTAGTACCAGACACTGTATGTGATGATACAGCTTCATTTGGCTCGCAGCAAGGGCAGAGAAGGTTTACATCTGCCTTCAAAAGGCAATGCAGACACAACTCATGAGGCAGTGTGTCTTGCCTTGTCTCCTCTTCGGTTTCCTCTTCCTGTTTGCAAGTTGTATGGTCAGGAATACAAAGAATGGGATATGTGATAGTATCCTATCGGGTGATTTCTTTCTTAAAACCTTTAAGAAGGACTGGAAAGAAATCAGTGACTCAAGGCATACAGCAGCCAGTCAGGCAGCAGTACAACAGGCACCCTGGAAGACCGGGACGTAACTATTTCTGAAGCTTACAGCAACCAAACCTTGGAGAATTTCTTGAGAGGAACCCTGCACTAAGCAAGAAGCTGTTTCTTACCTTCAGAGACAACAGAGTCTGGAGACCAATGCAAAACTCCAGCATTTCATCATCTGACAAGAGAGAAGAGACTGATCAGGCTTAAGACTGTATATACTACCCTTCTAAAGAAAGGGTGTCTCTCCTACAAGAGGCTAGTGGAATATGAGAGCACCTGGTTCATAAAGTTATATAGTTATAATCTGTTAAGTAAATAACAAGAAAAGTGATGAATTAAACACACAAACATTAACAGGCAGGTAGTAACAGTGACAATAATAAACACCAGCACTCTTCTGCCACTTGCTGATAAGACATTGAAAGAGCTACTTAGACACAGCCCTGAAGAGAATCAAAATGAACTTGTAGTTGAGAAGAGGAGGGAATCAGGATTATCATGAGTATTATGATATCTTTGGGGTGGGGGGATTGTTTGAAACTTACTTTGGGAAGGGGTTTATGGAAACATGTACAAATTATTACGGGCTGTGTGGGAGAAGGGCCAAAGGCAGGAGAAGGCAGGCAGCAGCGCAGATCAGGGAAGAACAAACATGGAGAAACAGAGAGGAGGGAAGACGGGATAAGGGGGCCAGTCACAGGCAAGCAGGTTGTTGGTCAGGTCACTTCTCTGACTGAACCTTGCCTCTGATGGCTGCAATCTCTCTCTTATTATTATTATTAAATACTTTTATTAAGTGATTTTTTTTTTCTCTGTAACCTCTCTATCCTACATGTGACTGCTACAAGTCTTAAGTGGCAGCAAGTGTAGAAGATGCCATGGGTTAAAGGGCAAATAGCTCTAGGTGTCAGCAACCATGGGTGGTGGGGCTTATAGCTCCGTGTCAGCAACCGGGAAAGGGGATGTAGCTTACAGGTGCCAGCAACGAGAAAGACCAGTGTGCAACAGAAGCCTGGGTGCCAGTAACTGGGGAAGAGGGCACAGGCCATAGGGTTTATACACCTGCGTGCCAGCAACTGGAGAGACTGGAAACTTCAATCCGGTCTAGCCAATGAGTAGGAGGAAACCTGCGTCTTGAAAGTCTCAAGGTCTGGGACAGTGGTTAGGTAAGGGCCCAGGGTCCAGACATGGATATAAAGACAGACCTAGAAACTCTGCTTTTATTCAAAGACTCTGAATAGGAGTTTGCTTACGAATCTAGAGACTGAGGATGCATGAGCTTCTGCTAGTGAACTTCAATCCTGGTCAGCCAGAGAGGAGGACCAGAACTGGGCTATCTGTGCTGATGTTTATGTGAGTGCTGGTAAAGGCTCTGCCCTATGCGTGGTGTTCTGGGTGGCTGGCCTTGTCTGTGTCCTCTCTGTATATGCCTCTCTGGAATCTATGTTCAGCCTCGCTACTCTCCAAACCTGCCATTAACAACATGCATTAGACTGGGCAAGAGTGACCTATTGGGTTTGAGTCATTCACCTGGATTTCAGTGGCAGGGAAGGAGAAAACCCCAGGTGCTGGAGTCAGGAACATCATTAACACTTCCCGTGCCTCCTCAATGCATGCTTGGCCTGTAACCAGTAGCTGTATCTTAAAATTTATTTATAACCACATAAGCAAGAGCACTGTGTGCACAGGGAGATGTAAGGCACAGATGCATCAATTCTGCTCCTTCCAGGCAGCTTCTTCCTAGCAAAATGCATAGGTGCTACTGGGCTAAATTAACTTGTGCTGGTACCAGTACAGACTCCCCATGAAGGGCAAGAACGAGTAGAGGGGAAACCAGGGCAGAAGAGTGAGATGGAATGTGGAAGAGGAGGAAGCTGTTTCTAGATGGCTAGGAAGGTCAGAAGAATGGACACGAAAAGAGGGAGAAAGGGAGGCCTTGGAAGATGAATAGTACTCATCAAAGATGAGGAGACAGATAAAGGCAAGAGGGTAAATCTGGAAGACTAGCAGGGAGAAAGAACAGGGGGAAAAGACAACTAACTTGGTTTCGGCATGTGCACAGCTTGATGTAAATGCAGAATGTGCAGCCTCTCTGCTGTTTTCTGGGTGTGCTCCAGTGGCTGGTGACATTTTCCTTGTCTCCTAAAGCTCCTTTCTTCAAAGGATCCTGCCTTGGGACACTGAGGGAGACTCAGTACTCCAGGGCTACCATGTTCTTCCAGGGTGCTCCCTGCAGCAAAGGCAGGTGAGTACACAGAGAAGCAGTCTGGGGAATAAGCTGTGCCCTCTCTCAGTTTCTCTGTTTACTTCCATCCAGCCAAAGACACAAGTGCCCATTCAACAGTAGAACATAGGGCACCAAAGGCCTAATCAAGCAGTCTAGATAATTTTAAGAAAGGTCCATTTTAAAAGGAAATGCAAAATTTTCACATCCTGTGTTCAGACCAAAAAGCACCTAAATTTTCCCCACTTTCAGTGTCTTCTGTCTTCTCTGTACTCTTCCGATGCCCTTTGCCTTTGGCTACATCGAGGGTATTCATAGTGCATAATGATGTTGGCCAGCAGTGGAGATGACCACATCACCAGACTCCCACTGCATTATGCTTTTCACAGAGATCCTTTTAAATGCCCTTCGCTGGGCAGGAGGGACACAGGAAAACTGGGGGAGAGGAGGGGCTGTCACTCTCACCTACAACCAGTGCTGAACACAGCACTGTCTCCTGGCCAAATTGCAATTCCATATGTTCTACTCGTCCAACAACACTGGGGATGGGAGGAGACAGGTCTCCACAGTCCATGGCACATACTTCTTCCAGCCTGTGGGACACAAGAGGTGTTATTGTGTCAAGTGGAGGAAGAGGAGGAAAAACAGGACTTCTCATTGATGGCAGTACTTCTTGGTCTCATAGAGAACAGACCCGCAGGAGGAGCAACCTCTTTCATACAGCACGTCTGGAGACAGATTTCACAAGCAAAACCATAAGGTGCTGTCCATTTGGGATCCTCACCGCTGAGTCTAAACATCAGCTGGGCAGCTTTGCCCTGAGGTGCACACAGACAGAATGTCACAGCTGTCTCCTAGTCTGGGGTCTGCACACAACTTTGCCAAGGCTCCTGATGCCTTGCCCTGTAGCTCACCCTCTTCATCTTCTCCTAAAGAGTCATGTGCACATGCAAAGCTATGAGTAATTGCAATTGGACCTGGAAATTCAGAGTGCCTAGTTTCTTGCCATAGGTTTCCTTTTAGCCACCCCTCCTTTTCTACTGTGCAAAAACTTACCCCAACTGGTTTAAACAGCTCTTGGAGATGAGATTTGGTAGACACCCAGTGTTAACAGTTGCTTTCAATACCTGACCTTGGCACTAGAAAAAACAACAACAGATAATTACTGTGGGCTCAAAATTGGCATACCCACTCCTCCAGCAGTGTGGCAATCCTTTAGACCTATCTTAGCAACGCAGCCAAAGACGTGGTGTTTTAGGCAATAGTCAGAGGGCAGGAGACTCATCCAAGACAGTGGTTCAGAATTTTCAGTCAACAATAGCAGGATTTTCACTCTGTTACTACCAGTCACCATTAGTCTTTTTCAAAAGGTCCATTATGGGGATTTCCAAGAAAGAGGAAGAGGGGAATGGAATCAATAAGGATCACTATTTATAAAGACCTTTCTTTTATTAAATAATGTTAGTTCCAAAGTCAAGAAGCAATTTTAACCAACCAAGGCTGATTAATCCCAGGTTGCTTTGGTACAGAATAGCAGCCTTGGACAGCCGTGGAATCCTTCAGCATCTATTACCAAGTCAATGAGAGACAAGCCCCACCACAAAAAATAACAGCTTGATTTTATGCAGATGACAGTCATGACAAGCTTTGCAAAGAGCTTTGCAAAAACTGCCACAAAAAGGGGCAATTCTGCTAAAGTACCATGTGAGCAACCCACCTAAGTAAATAGGAGAGTGAGCGACTCTGCTGTACAACTCTTACAGGCTGGGTCTGTCTGGGTGTCTCTGAAACTTTTAAAAAGGCCTGAGGCACAGACCAACAACAACCTGTCAGACTGAAAACACTTAATGCCTGAAGCTCCCTGTATCACTGAAGTCTACAGATATTCAGCTTTATTTCCTAGTCAAGTTCAGTCAGTAGTCAGGTGATGCATCTGCCACCACTTGGAAATTTTCAGCACACTTGCCTGAGTGTAAATAGAAGTTTTATGCTGGTAGATGCTATTTTCTCGAGAGCTGCTGTCAGGGAGAAGAGACTCCACTGGGGCCACATTCCATTTCTGATAAAAATTACACCATAGTCAAGCAGTTCTCCAAAAGATACCAGCTCACCTCTCTGGTTAAAATAGCCCGAGTACTATTTCCTGACATAGATCTGTAATTTATAAGCCAGGCTTTTTGAAGTTCACGAATGTGAACATGAAACGCCGCAAGACTAAAAAGGAAAAAGAGAAGAGCTTTCCTTCCTTCAACATAAGAAGCTTGTGTGACAGTGTCTGGTTCTTGGGAAGGGTACAAAAAGAGAGAACTGACTGTGCAGAAGGTACGGAGTTCAGGGAGAATTAAGTGCAGTGTTAGACCTATTTCCTTGACTGTGCTGTTCATTAACCTTCCTCCATGAAGGAAAATACAATGTGTGTGACATCTGGGGTACAGTCCTTCAGGAACAGAAAAGGGGAAGAGTAGTGGACTCTTAACATTGAGTTAGCTACTGTGCCTGGGATATGGTACCCATGCATACCTGTCCTTGTTTGATGTACATGCCTGGAAAAAACCACCACCTTTTATCACTGAGTTTCCTCTTACAGAACAATACAGTTTGGGGATTAAAGAAAAAGAAACACCTTCATTTGCTGAAAGAAAGACTGCAGCTATTTGGAGAAATTGCACTGAGAGCTACTCATCCTACTAGTCTGATTTCCCAGGTATGGTTATGTTGACCTTACTACCTCAGAATCTAAAAGCCAGGGTAAGCAATGGCTAACTGCAGCAGTAACAGGCTGGAGAGCAAACCAGACAGTGGCTTTGCACGGTACGGAGATACTTGGTCTGAACATTTCAGAAACTTGCTGTCAAGCTGTGTTCATATGATAATTCATTGTGCCAACTGAATTTTCAAAGGTATATGTGTTTTTCCTGGAAGTGTAGACTTGACACTCTAACATGGGAGATGATCCTTAGGACAAGTAACTGAAATAAACACAGATTTAAAATGGATTTTGCATACCACGTCTATATCTTGGCGTCTCATATCTGCGTATTGCTGAAGAGCTCTAACCATGCAGCCCTCTTCCATGGGGCACAGCTTTTGGGTGTGCTTTCTTACCTACAGGGACCAGGGAAGAGTGTGTCCTGCTGTATGGGAGGATATAAGAAGAAAAGGGAGCTAAAAATGCTGCTTCCATCAAGAAATGCATCGGAGCACAGTTAGCCACTTTCTCAGGAGGTCCTTTGACACCTGAGAGAATCAGGCCAGACTGGATCCAGTAAGTAAATGAACTAGGGGCACCTGTCTTAAAGTGACAAGGAGACATTCCTTTCTTCTCTACGCAGTTATGATACACCTCATACAATGGGAAAGCTAACCTCCAACAGAAGGAGATGTGATTAAGGTAATTTATCTTCAAATGGACAACTAGAATGCATGTGGCAGACGGGCTTTCTTCGGTCTGTTGGAAGAACTGAATCCAAACTCTAGGAGAGGCCATGCAGGAAATCTGCTCTCTCTTGCTGCAGATGGCTTTGCAATTAATAACTTAGCGTGGCCCTTAGGAGTGGGGCAGCTGGAACTCACTGAGCATTTGCCATCACTGTGTAATGAGCAGCACTGTGTTGTTGTCTTACCTGGCACTGTATTAGAAGGGGTGAAGCCTTTCTCCTGTCCTCTCCCTTTTCCATCTTTTCATCCTGGTGTTTTGCCAGTGGAGATTGAACCCATGTAGACTGACCCTTGGTCTTGCCCCGCAGCTTGTTCAGATTGCCTTCCAAGAGGCGCCGCTGGACCACGCTATGTGGCTGCTGTCTCCATCACAAAGAAAGAAAAATCCTGTCTAAATATGGAGCTAAGGACAAGGGCATTTGCTAGCCTAGGGAAGAAGATTGCAAATGCTCGACTCAACTGACGAAAGATAGGCTTACCCCAAAAAAATCTTCTTTCAATCCAAAGATTTTTTTGCGTAGCCACAAAGGTGATATTATATTGTTGGGATGTCTGTGACAGGCAGGTCTCTGGGATGCAATTTTTGGAGGAGAAGCACATGCCTGATGCATGCTTTTCCCATACGTATCTTCAGCTAAACATGCACTCGGCAGCCTCATACCTGTTCAGGTACTGCAGTACATTACCTGGTGGGTATGTGCTTACATCCAGCCAGGCACACTCACACCTTTTAATGTGGGAGAGCACGCGTGTGATGTATATGCGGGTAAGAAGGCAGGACTCCGGATGTTTTAGGTGTACAAGCAATAATTTGTAGTGAAGCAGGAAGCTTCCCCTGCATAGGAAACTAAAACTAGCTTCTATGTTCTTTGGAGTCTGTCTCTGCTCCACTCCATCAGAATTGGTATCGTTTTGACTCCCTGCCCAGCTGAGATGCACCTGTGAAGCCCTGTGTTGTTCACAGCTAGAAGGGAGCACCATCAGCCAGATCAGCGGCTGAAGGAACTTTACTTCTATCTCAGGTATTTCATATTCCTGTCTCTCTTCTTCTAGACAGAAGGAAGTGCACCCTAGTACAAGAAGGACATGGATGTGCTGGACGTGTCCAGAGAAGGGCCACGAGGATGATCAGAGGGCTGGAGCACCTCTCCTGTGAGGGCAGACTGAGAGATTGTTCAGTCTGGAGAAGAGAAGGCTCCGGGGAGACCTTATTGTGGCCTTCCAGTATCTGAAGGGGGCTACAAGAAAGCTGGGGAGGGACTTTTTAGGCTGTCGGGCAGTGGTAGGACTGGAGGGAATGGATCCAAACTAGAGATGGGTCGATTCAGGTCAGACATTGGGAAGAATTTCTTCACCATGAGGGTGGTGAGACACTGGAACGGGTTGCCCAGAGAGGTGGTGGAAGCCCCATCCTT
>JAAGNO010004495.1:0-46423 GCA_033439905.1 Ceryle rudis | reverse complement strand
AAAGCACAGAAGTGTATACAACTCCCACCCTCACGCCCTTCACTTCTTGGGGCCTCCCAGAATTAAAAAAAAAAAAAAAAAAAAAAAAGTCTAAATGTAGGCACTGTGGCCAATCTTAGAGCAACACCAGGCTGCATAATAGCATGCTGGCAAACACCCATGCTGCTGGGTGCCCCTCGCTGGTGCTTGTGGCACCAAGCACAGTGGCAGGCCACTGCTGGCCAGCTGACCACCAACTCTATGCAGCTACTAGCCTCAGGCTCCCCCTCTGCTTACCCAGACCCCAGTTTTTAAATACTTTGTAACAGGATGGTATTTTTTTTTTTTTTCCATTTAAAGCAGAGCAGAAATTGAAATCACTGGAATCTATGAAGCACCCTGCACTTGTAGAAATCTGTCCATGGGGGTCCCACATCAGGTTCTGGGAAAATAATTTTTTTTTACAATGAATGGTAACAAATAAGAATGCCTGCTTTGAATTACATGACTTCTTCAGCATATAGAAATTGTGTTGCAGAAAGGGGTGGTAGAGAGTGTTGAATTCAGTTTGCAAGGACTGATGTAAGTTCTGTTAACCACCAGGCCACTGTATCCATTTCTGTACTACCTTTCTTCATATGCAACACCATTTTATATTGCTCTAAGAAAGGACCCTGAGGTCCTAGAAAACAAAATCCTAATTTTCTACAGGGTCCCAATTCACAACACTATGAACACTGTCCATCCTCTGCACAACTGCCACAGAACGGAACCAGAAATGGCTGTGTGGATTATTACATAGTCTTGAACAATTTCAAAATGCTGAGCATATGAAGCCTGTAAAAGCTCTGCTCGCATTCTAGTGTCAAACAAACAAAAAGATCACAAATGTATCTCGATCAGAGTGTTTATTTTGCTGGATACACTACACAGGAGGTACGCACTATCTTCCTCATTCCCTTCTTTGTAAAATGGTAAGTGCTTGTAAATGCTCTGACCTCCACTACAAAGCTTATTCTGTTAAAAAAAAAAAAAAAAAAAAAAAAAAAAAAATTACTTTGTAGCCTTGTTTCTTTGTGATGTGGTCAGAACAATTTTCCCCTCTGAATGAAGTGATTGAACAGTAATGGCATTTTTATTGCTTTAATTGATGTCAGATTGAAAAAAGATACTAACACCCATCCAAGAGTTAATAGGGTAGTTAATGCAATTCCTAGTGCTGTATCTGAAGGGCAAGAGAGAAGTTTGGGTCCTCCTTACAGAGCACTCAGTGGTTTTGAAAGACACTGTGTTAACAAAAAGTATTTTGAGTACATTTATGAAGATGATGTAACACTTGACAAACAGCTTTATTTTCCTCTAAGGATATGAATATGGTTTCTCTGAATACATCAACATACCTAATAAATGATACTGCAAAACCAGTACCATATTACATAAGGGTGTCCATGCTAAAATGGGAAGAAAATCTTTCATGGATTCTAAACCCCACAACTTTTTCCTTCATTATTAAGTGTTCTAACATCATTATCACAGTGTTCTGCACCAAACTGCAACACAACTTCTTCTGCAATGTAGTTAAGTCTATTGTTAAAGGCATGTACTGGAAATACCTGTCAGTGCACACAGGCATCAACCTTCCATCTGCATACTGATGTCCAGCCAAGTCCACAGCTCCAGCACCCACAGCAACACCAAAGTAACGCAGAAAGCTCAGGAAGCAGTAAGGCCAAATGTAAATTTTGCTCACCCCTATCACTGACCTGCCATATGACTCTACACAAGCCATTTTCATGCCTCATTTCTCTACCAAGAATTAATGATATCAAATTAATCTCTGTGATCTACACACCCATTACATAAGTTTTAAACAAATTTGGTATTACCTATTTTTCTGAACTGCATTCTCCACAAGACAAAGAAATCATGAAAGACTTTTTTTTTATTCTGCCTAACTATTTTGAGGAAACAAAAACTGGAGAGGAAAATGGCAATTTATTTCCAATTTAATATTTTGCAGATTTGAAGCTGTTGCATTCATCTTCTTCCTGCCACCTGCTATTTCAGTTTCAACTGCAACGTAACACTAAACCTAAGAGCAAAGGGAAAACATGCTGCTAATATGTGGCATTCTACAGAATCCTCCACAAGATGCCTTACTATTAACTGAATGTTCTCTTTCTTAGTATGAGGTAAGCTTTCATAAATAGTGTTTTTCATTGCTTGAATATAAACTACAAAAAGATCACTGTTTGTACTTTGGCTTCAGCATTCCCTTCCCCATATTTCAGTTATTAAGTCTCATTAAACTTCTGTTTATTGCTTTTATTAAGTCCTTCCAATAGAAGTTAATTTAAGTATATTTTAACTTATTATTTGAATATTTTAATGTAAGCATATTTTTACAATATGCTTCCTGTTCAAAAATATTTTATTATTCTTGTATTTTTATATTCTAATAATTTTACATACTTAATCCATAAACAAGTACATTGAATTGAAAAAGCACAACCTGCAATGTTAACAGATAGACACAATCATGTGAGCTGAATTTGAACAGTCAGTAGTAAGGAATGAACAACTCTTAAGGGGATACAGTTTCTACTATACTTCATAAGTTAGGTGTATGCATCAAGAGTAGAACAGTCCCTGTATTTACCTATTCACAAATTACCAAAACTTAGATACCAATATTGCCACACATACCCCAAAGCAGATGCTCTGTTTATTGTCAGTGAAGTAGTAAAAAGATACTTTTTTATTTGTTCTTGTTTTAAAATACAAGTACAGCTATAAATAATCAAGCCAGAGACCAGAGGGTCTGAACTATCTCATCTTCTGGAGCATACACTGTCTACTAGCAAGATGGACCAGGTTCGGGTGTTCTGTTTATAGAAAAAAAAAAAAAAGAAATGTAGGTTTTTAAAGAGTACT
The DNA here is from genome assembly GCA_033439905.1 of Ceryle rudis. NCBI lineage: Eukaryota > Metazoa > Chordata > Aves > Coraciiformes > Cerylidae > Ceryle > Ceryle rudis. Next base: position 43,510 of record JAAGNO010004495.1, on the reverse strand, counting down.
ATATGCTGTCTCTATTGAAGCTGCTGCACTACAGCAATTATCATCTTCAGATATGACCTCCTATTATGTAAGACTGCTGCAATTTAAACTCCAAATCCACTAAACTAAACTAAATTAAATTACAATCTTTCACCCTTAGGCACTCAGTTCAACTTGAAGTATTGAGCTGCCCCTCTAAGCAAAGAGATGAAGGTCAAACTAAGGACATTTCCTCCAGTAAAAGTACTTAATAGTTTTTCACTCGGCTCTTGTATCTTTAGTGAATAGGCTGACTGATAAGGTGAGAAGACAGGGGACTCCGATAAGCCTGCCAACCCACAACAACAACTTCTGTTCAGTGCCACTGTAGATAAGGCAGAAACATTACTTTAGAATACACATTAGACAAGTTATGATTCACCATCCTGGAAATCACCATGAATGTGGCCTCATATACATAATCATTTAAGTATACATATTTTTGTAACATACCTTTGTGCAATGGTTGAGGCATGGTTAAGATCTGGATAAGCAAAAGGGATGAGACATCTCTGTAAAGCACAGGAACTTCTGGCAGCTCTTCAGTTGTCAGCCTAGGAAGAAAACCCCAAGAAAATAACTTCTGATATAATAAACCCGTTTTTCATTTTTGTATCTTATTTTGCATTTTATTTTAATTAGTATTACATTTTATATCAAATTTACAGAAGCCAAATTCATTAACATCTCAATTTTAAACCCATTTAATATTACTAATGGATGGTAATCACTCACGAGAAAGCTATCATATCTTTACCAGACTTTTGTTAAAGTATTTTAAAACTTTCCAAAACTGCCCAAAGTAGTTATTTCTACATACAGACTCCAGGAATATTCAGCATTTTGCTTTCAGGACTTATGTTCTAAAATAAGAAATCATACTGCATCGTAACAATTTCATTGCTTTTCAAAGCATGGCATTTCACAAGTATCCATATACCCGTGTCGTAACAACAACAAATCCTCAAATTACACTACTATTACAGGGATTGCTCCTATTGGAAGACACAGAGACCTTGGAAAATGTCTTAATTTTTCTCACATGAAGGAAAGCAATACTCAAGTAGCCATCACAGGTGGAATTACGCGATCTCTCACACAGTCTTGGTTAAAAATCCTATATGGCTAGAAGGACAGCAAATAAGCACATAAAGAGACGCTGCAAACTTCTGAACTGCTTGCATTAACTGAATGACATAACATCGCTTTGCAGTCTTATATTTAAAAAAAAGAAAATGTTTGCAGATAGGTGGTATTTTCTAGCTTTTTGTAGCAATATTCCAGCCAATGATATTCTGTATGTTGAATAACCAAGTCAAAATGGTGAAAAATCAAAATGGCAAAACAATCATTCTTCCCTCTTTAATTGATAGGAAGCATGAAGGACATCTCAAACAGGAACAACCGGTACAATGCAATAAGCATCCTTCATTATCATGTTTACCCTTCTGCAACATGCACAGAAGAAAGTGCTGTTTGGGTTTATTCCCATTCCCAAACAGAGGTAGTGTTAGCTGGTTGGCTGTTGAATGCCTGTGGGAGTAAATGAGGAGACGTTCGTTGAGATATTTATCTGGACTCCTACTACAGGAGCTGTATCATGAGGCCTTAGTATCACTGATCTTGACCTTCCCATAAAAAACAGAGTCCTCAACAGCTTCATAGAAATGGACACAAATGTTGCAGAAGAAAGAATCACATCACACCCAGTTCTTTTCAGTTGCCATGCGACTGAAATGCTGTCCTGGAAGGGCATTTTCTTTCTATCGCTCCTTAGGCTTTGTAATTTTTCCCCCTCCTATTTTATCATTCTTCTCACTGGTCAGAAACTGCAGGAAAAACAAGGCTTCCTCTCCTGGTTAAAGCCTCCCTTACTTAGGGCAGCTATAGGCCTCTATGCCATATGGCACTTTGGTGGGATCACCATAAAAACCGGCTGAGAATGTCAGGAAATCGGAACACATCCCATCTGCTACAGTTTCAAGGTTAGCTTAGTGCTTCCTTCCAGCAATCTTAACTGTCTTGCAGGTAAACCACAACTGATGAAGTGCTTGATATATATACACACACACATATACACACATACATATATATATCTTTATTATGATCTACCCCTAAAAGCACAGCCTCACTCTCCTCCCTTGGGTTGTACTGCAAGACACTGTGGATCACAGAGTGTCTCGGTGAGGCTTTCTTAAGCCTTTCATAGCAAGTGCCCAGTTTCTGTACACACAGACTCAGATTGAGGAAAGAAACATACAGACAAGACATTTAAGCTCTCTTCTGTCTCAGCTCTGGTGAATGACTGTTGGATCCAATTATTGCCTCTTTTCCAAGAGCACCAAACTCTTCCTCTGATCCAAGTCAGCTGGCACTGGCTACCCTGTTAACTTAGTTGATGCCTCTCTTTATGAAGGCATCCACTCCCTGTGATGCCATCTATTATACACACAGCAGACAAACTGAGCTCTTGCAAACCGCATACTGGAACAGGTTGTCCACATGCAGTGGGATGTGAATACAGGCATAAGGTCCTTAAAGCCTTCTGACAGCTCTGCGACCCAAACAGTATATCATCTCTGAGGCTTTTGGAAGGAGACCCCTATATAGTTACTGATTTCATGAAAACTCAGACTTCTCTACAAACAGTACTGCTAGGAGTCAGCTGTGATGTGAATTTTAACATGCAGAAGCAGACATATATATAAGAGAAGGATTAAAAGAACACTTCTGGTCATACTAAGTGTGTTATCCAGCTATACATTTTGTAATGACTCTCTTTCCCCCCCTCTTTCAGCTCAGTAATGCATATTCTGAAGCATTTTATGCAACACTCTCAATTGTGAGATTGAGCACAAATGGAGTGGCTGACTGGTCATATAAAATGAAGTCACAGAAGAAGAAAGAAATACTGGTCCTTTTGAATTAAGGAACCCAAACAGCTACAGAATAAACACTATCCATAAAGCCTTCTGTTATAATCGATCATTTTATAAAATTCTTTTAAAACACTGTAACATACATACATATAAATATTTATATACAGGAGCCTCCTAAACAAAGAACAAATATTCTAAAAACCAGTATACTGAATTCTAAAGAAGACCAAGGGGGCAAAACATTGTATCACACTACCAAGGCTCATTTTCAAAATTATGCAAGCAAAGATGCTAACCTCACCCAATCTCTCCAATTCTACTTTTACCCATGGCTAGTTCAATTTTATGAGCTGTGAAACTGAGTTTTAAAATAATCCTCATTATGTAATGACTTTAAAGCCATAGACATCTCTTAAATTACTTTTTACCTCTAATTTATATATAAATTTTGGAAAAAAATAATTTGGAGTAACATTAAGACAAAAAATAAAAAATTAACTCTCTTTGGTCACGTTCAGTTGAACACCTCTTCCTGGCAGGGGTATCACCATCACAATCATTGAACAGTCAATTAGGTCAAGTATCAGTTCTGACAAAATAAGGAAATAAATATACAGAATATCATGATTTAGTGGCAACATCACAAATGTTAAATTGTTTGCACATGCAGGACGAACTGAATTCTTTGTCTGATTTATTCATTTCTTATGAAGTAAAGCTACATTAAATGCCAGGGTTTTAGATAACCTGCTTCCGTTTATGCCAAACATTGCAGCATATGAAGCACTTAAAAACAGGTCTGTCGTTTGTAAAGAGCCCAAGTAACTTCTTCATTATGACACTGAAACCGAATTTATAAAATGTGTTTATAAATTGCCCAACTTGTTAATCCCCAATATATTTGTGAAAGCTTGATAAATCTGACTTTACAAAAAAATGTGCCACAGAACCGCTGAATAAAATGAATGCAAGTACAATTTCAGAGGGGATCAAAGTAATATAAAATTATTAAAATGTATTATAGTTGTATCCTGTATCCATTTTAAAAAGGGAGGGGGAGGGAGGTGGAAATAAACTGCACGATGCAATATAAACACATATCAAAATGAAAAACGCATTGCTTGACTTTCTCTGTGGAACTGACCTCTCCTTCAGTTCAAGGTAATTGGACTCTCTGTGCCAATACCAGAGCTGTCTATCAGCTGACAGCTGAGCAACTCTGCCTTGGTATTCTGCATCCTCCTCCTGATAGAGGTTATGATGGAAGAATTTCTTTAGGAATGGATACAGAGGAACAGAAAATTCTGGTTTACCTTGAAGTGAGCAGCATTTACTTATGGCCTTTCCTTACATTTCTGCTCCCCTTCCTCTTTTTTCTCAGCTGGAGACACTTAAAATTTTTATTTCATGCTAACTTCAGATGCTTATAAAGTTAGAAATTCAACTAATAAAGTGAAGTGGAAGTTTTGAGCCTCTCACCTCTTTGAACTGTCAGGTACAGAAAACCTGAGACACAGGGATATGGATACAGCTAAACAAAGGCTTAATCAACTAGGGCAAGTTTATATTCTCTTCAGTACTTGCAGGATGAGAAATAGAGTGCATAAATCCCAGCCTGCAGAAAGGTCAGAGTAATACACAGTTTCTGATGTTCATGATAAGAAAGTAGAATTCTACGATTTATTTTGGCTACACTCTAGCTTATAATCACAATTTCATAATTGCTCTTCATTGCATCAGATTTTAAAGCAGGTCAGTTTTTCTCATTACACAACACAGGATTTCACTGACAGTACTAACATAAGGCATCTCCTGTCTCCCCAGTGCTCCCTTGTCACCCGCTCCCAAACTTACATAAATTAACTTTTTAAAAACATGGGTTAGTTCCTTGACTTTGTTCGTGATGCAGCCTGCTCAAGTTACATCAGCACAGCTGAAGATGGTGAGCCATCTTCTCGAGAAACAGCCATTACTCCTGAAGGTGACATTACTGTCAAAACCTCCGTATCATAACATTATATCCCGAGACACTGGTGTTTCAGGCAGGACTTGTGTGTTATTAATAGATCACATAAGTCCTGTTATAGCATGCGTGTGTATGCACCATTCTCTTGCACAAACGTTAACTAAACTGCCCTGTCCCATTGTCCTACTCTCTGTCTGCCTTGCACTATCTTCATGAAACTATTTTATAAAAAACTGTTTTATTTCTCCAATTTTACAACAGTTTCTGTGATGGAAATGTGACTTAAGAGGTTCCCAGGCCCAGTTGCTCATTCCCATCCCTGTGCTGCAGTATTAAAAAAATTAAAGAAAACCAAAACACAACAATTTTATTTCAGGTCTGCTATTCCCAAGACTCTGGCTATTTGGACTAGTCCATTAAACTCACATCTGGGTTTAGCAATTATTGCCTCCAGCTGCTCCCTCTCTGCCCCTTGTCAGAAGCGATTGCTCCCCACTTCCACCACAATAATTGTTTATTTGATCACCATTGAAACAAGATCTGCCCCTAGTAGAACAATTTGCTGAAGCACAGCCCGTGGGACCAAGTGTGTATTAAATTTGACAACATGATGTGCATAGGAGAAAAAAATCCACTATACCATTCACTGTTCAGACTGAGCTTTCTCTTTTTTTTTCCTCCCTCTTCCTTCAAACACTTCACATTATTTAGGCTCTTTTTGATAGGGTATCTTCTCACTCAAAATTTCCTTATTTCTACTTTACTTGGTGTGACTGCACAAGTTCCTTCCTATCAACTGCCATTTTCAAATATGGAGCGATCTGGGTAGAGGTGTAGAAGACAACACTGGGAAAACCAGGGCTTTGGGAGGTATGGCAGAGCAATTCTGTGAGAATCTTTACAAACTATTTTGATCAGATCTCCCAGACACATGAAATCTAAGGCATGATTTATGAATAATGAGCACTGTGTTATGGAAAACCAAACTAAAAATGGTGAGCTGTATACCTAGGGAGTTTTAATCATAAATATTTATGTATTTAAATAAAGTAACTACAGTTAAGTAAGGGTGAAAAGATAATCCAGTGGTATTTGCATCCCATAGATTATTTTGATTTTTATTTTGAAAGTTATTTTTTAAAATAAAGATGCAACTAACTTCTCTGGCAAATTGCTTTCAATTGAAATAATAATTTAAAGTAAAATTTAAATAGAAAAATATAGCATGTTGGTTTAAAGTTATTTTGCTTCTGTGACTTTCCTGATCTTAAATTGTTTGGAATCACAATAATATTAATCTTTTCTCATTAACAATTTTTTTTCTACAAGCCTTTACTTGGTCTCATTTACTTGTGAGGCTGATGATTCAAGATTACTTGGTTAGCTTCAAAATGGCAGAGTGCTACCCATATCTGCAGTAGTATTTCTCCACCACCCTCTTCAGTTTACAACAGTGTATCATCATCTAATCATTCTGAGCACTCTTTCCTGTACCTGAAAAAAATTTGCTAATTCTGGATTTCTCAAAAGGCTGTGTGACTAAGTGTGCAATTACATCCTACACACCAATCATATGAATGCCATCTTGAAGTGCAAGTACTATTTCAAATTTCTACAATATAAGTACGGATATCTACTTTATGCTCTAATGTAGACATTAAAACCAAGTCCCCAAGTTGCCGTCTCTTCAGCTTTCTGTGGCCTGCAGACTAAGTTAGGAAAAATGTTCCAAGGAGCAAGGAAAAACAAAAATCCATCTTGATTGCATCTGTGCATCTCAACAGTAAACTATGGCAGAGCAAAATAGGTGATCTGTCAGTTACAGCTTCCTAAACCATTTAGGACTTAGTGCCAAACCAACGTGAGGAGCTCTACTGAGAAATCCTGAAAACCAGTGCAGAAAACAAGAAAACTGCTCAAATGCGTTCCCAGTATGCAAAGAAAAGCCACTATGGTCTACAGTACCATTCATATCAAAGTGATTCAAAATATTGCCAAATGAAATCTAACTTGCACTAATCTAACCTTGACATGACCAAAGCATGGTGAATTCCTCAAGTCTATAAGGGAAAAGTAAAAATTGCATGTGTAGAAAAAGCAGTCCCTCTGTTAATAGCTGCTTCCAAAATCAGCAAGCTCTTCCAATACCAAAATGAGAAGTGCATGGTCAGTCTCACAGTCATGCTGACTGTCAACAGCCTATCAACGTGATGTTAATTTTGCCTGGTATAACTCAGTCAACCATACACCAAATTTATTAACCTCGATCCACTGCTCAATCTAGGTCAGGGCAGAACACTCTCAAAGCGGTTTGAATGCAAGTTGAGCAACATAGGTTTTCAGGTTATAAAATCCTTGATGCTTTGTCCTGCTAATGGTTTATAAACTAACCTGTTCCTCAAGTCTAACTACTGCAATAATCTAATGTTGATGAAAAAAAAGACTTGGCTCCAAGTGGGCAAACAGTAAAATCTCAAACTAGAAGCAAGCGCAAACATTTTAATAATTTTTCCTAATTTGCAGATTAGGATTATGGCATCACTATCCTAGATGAATTTTTGAAATCCCATGATGCTTTCCCCTTCAAGGTCCCAGAAACACACCGACACATACACAGCTAGACAGGCACTAAAAGGACGATCTTTTTACCATTATTGCAAGACACAAAATGGAGACCTTAGCTATGAAGATGATATTCAAGGTGCCAAGATTAAAAAAAAAAAAAAATTACTGTTTTGCTCTTATGAGGAAAACCAATCATCTGGTTTAAGGCAAGAAAACTTTCACTGTCAAGGTAGAATATGAAAAGTGAAGGACCTTTAGTCAATTAGGGAGATGAGTCCTTGCAGAACACAGATACATGGCTCCATTCATTATATTGTTAATCCTTGTACAGCTGTATACGTAAGGTTAATGTTTTAGAAGCAAACTCAGGTAAGTAATTTGTTCAAAATAACAAACATGATGAAAATTTTTAGCTTCAGATAGAATTATTTCTCACATATACTAAGCCTACTTATGTTACTTCTGTAAAAACTATTAGTCATTGTCAAACTTTCAATAAACTTCTTTACGAACTTAATCTTAATCCAGCACCCGTACCGAGAATGCCAGTGCACCTTCCCACTTACCTAATACTAATACATTTGCATGTGCTTAAGCTTGCAAGTGGTGTATTTAGGCTTCAGCTCAAAATTGAAATGTGTTGTATTTAATGTAAAAATATCCCCAAACCAAACAGCAGAACATGAAATTTTACAAAAATATATATACAATTTTTAGATGTTAAATTCAGCCTACCTCACAGAAAACTTAAATTATGACAGAAATTTACCCAAAGTCCCTCTATTAGGATGTTTCTTTTTCAAGGTAAAGCTGTTATTTGGTAAATTAAAATACTTGCTCTGAATTTTTATCCTGCATTGGCTGGGTTAGTTTTCTCCAGGGATTGTAGGCAGAGTCTATGCTGTAGAGGCGCATGTGCATGGCCAATACATGGAACAGCTGATCTGAAAGGTGAAAAAGATTGCTGATTAGTATGTATATTAATATTAAATGTTTTACATTAAGTTGCCATCATTTATTTTACAAGATTCTGAAGTCTGTCATCTGATTCCAGATAAGCTGGTACTCTAACAAGCATATATATTTTTTCTAATTTATTTTTTAAAAAAGGTTTTGAAGTAAGATTTCAATAGAAGGTGGGGAACATACACATGTATGCAGTGAAATAAATAAACAAATAAATATCTCACAAAATTCTGAAACAGAAAAAATGCTCTTTAGAAAGCTTTTACCAGATCTCCAGTTGTTTTAGTGCTCATAAAACACCAGCTCCACATAAGTAATTATAGGTCTTTTTAAAAATCCTCTTTCATATGCTGCTATATTGCTAAAGTTCCATGCTCCCTTCACATCCCTCTCCAGTTTCTGTCAGAAGCTGTGATTTCCCAAACATCTCTTCTAAGCAGAGACTGATACAGTTTTAACACACAGCTTTTATTCCTCTCTCTCACAATTAAGTTCTGTGCACAACATATTTGATAATAACCTAACGTTGCTAGAAGTGCTGGTCTATCATGGGATCACTTTGGCTCTTCATCCTTAAAAGGCTATTAATCCTTCTGCCTTCATAAAGGTATTTTGTAAGTAATGTTTGGAAGATAAAAACCCTCAACGGTCTTTATAATAGCATAGATTTGTCTATACAACCTGCAGGCAATGTTTGCTGATACTCATCAATTCAAAACCTTCTGTACATTCATGGTATCAAAAATATAGTGTGCAAAACACAGAATCTTTCTGAACAAAGGATGTTTAGTTCATTATTCATGGACTCTCCTGCAGGATCATATATTATAACGCCCTTTTCCTTTCACTATGAATCATGTGACCAACACAAATAGAGCATCAAATTCTTTCTCCCCTTAAGCGAGCCAAGAAGGCAGGCACCATACAGTAACAATCTCAGACTTAACTTTTTTTTCCTGTGTTCCATTTTTCCTGCAAAGTTGCAATTTTGGAAAATGAATATTTTTTAATCATTATAGGTTTAGATTACACTATTTTATTAATAAAATATGTATTTTGAAATACATTTCCCACAGTTTTGCTCACTTTTTTCCTCCTGTCACTCTACCTTGCTGTTTGCTGCCATGTTTGCTTCTCTTGCTTGATTTTCTGGGATCCTGCTTGCTTCCTCCTCTTCATCTTAACTTTTTCCCATAGTACCTTACAATCTTCTTTTCCAACCCCCATCCCTCTTTTCTTTCAATTTACCCCTTTGCCTCTTACTCTCTTAATTTCTCTATTTTCTCTACAACCCACTTGCTCAACCTGCACACTCACTCACAGGTCCTCTTTTCTATGTAGAAATAGCGGCTATTAATTTATCTGCCATAAATAGACAATTACTCAAAGGTATGCAATGGCCAGAAAAATTGCACGATGAAGTCAGATGACTGCCAAAGCCTGAGGGCTGTAATTAGCTCCTGGGGTTTGTAAAATAATTGGAGATGTAGATGGCATTGGAATTGATTGCTGTCACCTGCTTTCTGAATAAAAACAGTCAATGAGGACAAAGTAAGTCATCTTTTCTCCTGGCAAGAGATTATAGCAAAACATTGCTTTGCTGACAAACTTCAAAAACCTGAAAATATATCGATACTTCATCAAAATAATAATAATTTAAAAAACACGGTATAGTTTTGTTTGGAATGAAACCCATGAAGATATCCGTTCCTTCTATCTTGCCTCTCAGCTACTAAAAGGAATGTCTTTTCTTTCTGAACTTCTCCTTGCCTCAAAGAGAAATGGGCAACTAGGCAAAAAAAAAAAAAAAAAAAAGCTTAGCATAATTAATTAAACCTTTGTTCCTTTAGTAGCTATTTTCCTGAGCTTTTACTGATACGAAATTAAGCAGTCAAGCATCACATTCTAGCTCTGGAGAATTTATTTGCAATCTCTAAGCGTGTACCATTTACAGAATCAAGATACATTCTAACATCGCCTGAATGCGAACAGAAAAAGTCAGTTTAGCAGTCTTGTAAAACAATTATTTTTGTTTGTGATTAAGGTAGCTATTGCTCCTTTGCAAGAAAATGTGTTTAGCATGTAAATGTGAAGCTACAAAGCAGGTAATCCAATATAGTTATAATGACCTTTTGTGAAGTATTTTTTATGAATTGCCCTAAAAATATGAAGATATTCTCTAAGTCAGTGTGGCACAGCCACGCTTGCTTCTAGACCCAGGGTAACCAAGGAATAACACTGCCCCTGAAGGGACACTGCAACAGAAATGGCCTGATGGCAGCCACCTTCCAAGCTAGTAAAACTGATGTCTGTTTTGTTTATTATTTGCATTTCTATATTTGCATTTCTGAGAAGATTTCTAACAATTAACAAAAACTAAGGGGTATCCAGAAGATACAAAGGTTTATTTCTTCATAAACATTTCCCTGTTTTCCACCACAGTGACTTCAATTGTTTTACCTCACATCTACTATGGAGTACTGGAGAAAGCCAAGGAAAACACCAGTTGACAGTTCTGGCTCTGAAACCCAGAACTGTCAACTCTCAAATTACCAAAGTTGAAATCAGAGGATTTTTCTTCTGTTATTAATTCCAATTCCACAATGTATAGCAATGTGCTGGAATAATGATGCCAGAAAATCAAGGAATTCACCAACTTTGTTTTGCTTGCAGAAGTCTAGATGATGTGCTTGTTCCCCAAGTCCCTTTGATATTTATATTTCAGAAGGACATAAATAATACATACTGCTGTCATGAAAATCTCTACTTGGATATTTTGATCCAATCTTTTCTTTTTTAATTTTAGAAATTAGTATTCATATTTACCGTGTCAAAAGATCACAAAACACAGTGACACAACAGTTCAACGACAGTGGAACTGAAAACATCATTGTCTCAACTGTCTCAACTAGACTAGAGACCTTATGCCCTTCTTTGCCTGAAGTTTCCTAGGACTACTGAGAAGAATGTAGATGAAACCAGGAAACACTTGACACAACCAGATGGGACTTGATTGTTAATAAGGACACTGAGGAATTTTCTTCTCCTTGTAGAGATTTATATAGTCCACTTAGGAACAGCAGCTGCAAAGACCTGCTGACAGCATCTTCCCATTCATTCAGTAGATTGGAATCAGTGAAGAAAAAAAATAAAATGTGAAGGTCAAGAAAAGCCTATTAAGGCATTAAGACATGAATAGTCTTTACAAAATCTTAAGCCTTAATTGCTGATGAAGCAGCTAATTATCCTCAACACCAGACTTCCTAGTGTATGAAATCAGCTTTAGCAATAGAATTCTAATGGCATCTATCTTTGCCTCTCCCATGCTAGGTATGAATGGCATACCAAAGATTTTAGGAAACACTATCATCTGCTGATGAGAAAAACTATTTTTTCAAAGTTAACATGAATGGATAGGCACCAAAGATCTGCAGATTGCCAGCTCCTAACTGAAAAGCAAAACAACACAAAACCCAACCAAAAAGCCCAAACCAACCCACCACAGAAACTCAAGTGTACCAAGGCTAAAAGCATTCCTGAAAACTACTTCTATTCTTCCGATTTTTCAGTAGCTGCAGTGAGCTGGGTGGGAAACTTTGTAACCATGGTCACATTAACAGATAAGGGGAATGAGACAGCTGCAATTCACAACAGAGTTAGGTGTTTCTTCCTACCAGGATGAGCCATACTTAGTGGTTCCAAGAATCACTGGCCCTATTGATAAAATGGAAACAGCCATAACTATCAACATAGTTGAAAAATTTGATACAGAAGAGCATGAAGAGCTTAGAAAATGCATGTCAAGATGACTTTCTGTGCTCACAAAAGCACTAAAAGCACTGATTAAGTTGATGCTAACATCAGAATTGAGACAGATGAAACCCCTGAGCCACTAGAAATGCAAAACACAGCCTTCAAATAAAGAAGAGGAAAAAACCAAACCCCAAACAACAACAACCAAAAGCAAACCAAAAAACCCCTTAAACAGCAGAACCATATGGCTTCTCAATGGTTAGAACCATCACAGGAGTTATGAAGGTGCTGGACATTTTATTTAAGGTGAGTTTACACAAGTCTTAATATACCTTTTTGATGTCCACTTGTAAATTAACATCCTTTCCAATTAATGCAGTAGATGATGGAATGTGTTATTTGTGGGAAGCATAAGGACAAGGAGTGCCTATATCGGGAAACTGAAGCCAGAGGACAAGGTGACATAATATTTAGTGCTTCCCCCCCCCCCCCCCCCAAATCCTAATCCTATCCTTATCACAAAAGGAAAAATGAAAAGAAAGCAGCCAGAAAAAAAGAACTACTATTTAAAAGTGAAATGAAGAAAGGATCAGATTATAAATTTGTTCACAGATAACTTTTAAACTTTGGGGAATTGTTCATTGACCCCTGCAAGATTACCTGAGTAACAATACCAGAGAAAAACAGGCATACACAAGTTGAAGAGAGATACCAAAGTCACAAAGAAGCCATGATTATTCACTCTTAATATTATGTTCTGACGCTGTTCTATAAATACAAAACAATGGGGAAAAAAAAAAAAAAGCAAAACACCAGATCTCTCAAACTTCATAAAACAGAGAAATCAGATCTGTACAACTGTTATGTATCATAATTACCCCCTAAACCCAAGAGGATTTCCAAGGCCATTGACTCTGAAACTCTGATGTGGTCCTTAAAAGAGGACTTGATTTTTAAGTAATAAGTCAATAGGACTATTTGCATTTTTGGACTACACACTGTTTAGTATCACACATTAATGAAAACACATATACAAAACTTTAAACTTTAAAATGGCAATTTTACAGCCAAATTTTCTTCATCAATCTTCTCACACAGACTTGCTCGCTGATGCTAACAGCTACATTAATCATTCTTAATTTTACTTCCCAAGAGCAGCCGCCCTCATGGTGCAATCTACTAAAACAGCTCTTGACCTATTTGTTCCCACCATCTTTCCTGACACTTACTGCTGTAACAGCTCACCCGGGACAACATATTCTGTTTTCTGCAATATCTATCACCAAACTTTACAGTTGTTACAAGACTAATATAGAGTGGCATGCTTAATCACAAGAGAGACACCTCATTATCTCAACCATAAGAAAAACAAAATCAGGTTATATTTTAGATTCCTTCTGCTGGACCTGACATGAATGACATTTAAAAAACAAAAGCAGTTTCAATACTGTGCAAGCAAGACTTTAACAAAACAGTGTTAAAGTTCTAAATAGGGTATGGATTTGGGCACAAGTATTGAAGATCATTCTTTCTTTACTGCATAAGACAATGAAGAAGTTCAAGGGACATCTTGAGTGGAACTGTAAAAACAAGATTACCTCTGGAGTCTGGAAAGATAAGATCTACTATAGAACATGTATCCGAAGAACTGCAGTTTTTTAATGTCTAAATGCACCAATATGGAAGGGGCAATGAAGGAAACGCATGTAATTATATAATAGTTAAAACAGTGTTGTATATGGAAAATAATTCTGCTCCTACTGGTCATATTTAGCCTCATGTCACATACTAAATACAATACTAAGTGGAAGTACAGTATAGATCTGTTCTAGGAGAACCCCATTACCTTATATTAAAAATAAGTCTATTTTAATGGAAGAATAAATATGACTACTTTGCTACATCATAACGTTACAAAATAAGTACCAATACAGAAACTAAACAGTATGTGTACATTTCAACAACAGATGACATTTACCTCTCCATGCTGCTTAAAAGCCACAACACATTGACGTACATCGTGCCTTTCACCTGAAAGCTTTAAAGACCTTCCTCAATTTTGCTGAAGTGCAAGACAGATACTAAAACCACCAACATGACTGATTTAGACTTAAATAAGAAAATTTACCATATTACCCAAAAGTATGGAAAAAAGCAAGTGCGTTGTGTTTAAATGCTGTCCTACCCTTCATCAGCAATCTGCACTAATATCCTTAAAAGTAATGCAACTGCTGAAGGAAAAAGCACCATTACTATGTGCAACACACTCAAACAAGATTACACAACAGTTTAAGAAAGGAACAGAAAAATATTATAATAAAAAAGTGCAATGTATTTTAAGTAGAAACAAAAAAAAAAATCAATAATGTTACCGTGTTAAAAAAAATCAACACAATTTTCAATTACAGAAAATAACCAATTTCAGATTAAGGCTTTGTGTGCAAGTACATGAAAACAGCCAAACCACATCAACAAAAGAACAGTTTCTTCTCTCTAAATATATACACAATTCTGAAGACGGGGATTTAAAACAAAGTTTTCTTTACTCTTTATACAGACAACGAATGCACAGTTTAGCAGCAGATCTGCTGCTACCAAAAAGTGCTGTATTTCATAAATATTTTATTTTTTGTAAACTAACTCATATTTTTAAAAGCAATAGTTGGCATATTCTTAAAGGTTCTTGTTAAAAAGAAAAATTTCCAGAAGTATCTTTAACTTTCTGTAAGTTTAGTTTGTTCCAGGAATCTGTTCTGATGAGCAGGCAACATTGGTCCATTTTCTGAGACATACAGAGTTAATGGCAAAATAGTAAAAGTGATGGAAAAATAGTAAGTATGATATATGAATTTGCACAGGACTTAAGTTTGTCTAGTCTTGGTGAAATAACAATCTAGCATAAGGCAATTCTCCAGTGGAGATACATTCTCCATAAACCACTTCCAATTTTGTAGTTCTCCAAAAAGAAATTTCTCCAAGCATTACAGTATTTTCCATACATTTCAAGACTTGAGGAATATATATTAAAAATCCTGACTGAGCTCTTCACCAGCTGTCAGCAAAAGTATGCTTTCCTTTAAAGTCAGGCCTTAAGTACATAAGAGCTCTTTTTATGCAAGATGAGGTTGAAGGGATGGGGAGGTAAGTATAAGAAAAAAAATTAAATGATGTATTACACATACCACTTATGTCAGCTATCAGGCCTCAGCTTGGTGGAGTGGAATTTTTTTCTTTCTTTTTCTCTTAAAAAAGCCCAAACAAAAACAAAACAGAAAAAAAATGCCAACCCAAAACACAGCAACACCCCACAACTTTTAAGTAGTTGTTCCTTTGGTATCAACTGATATAATTCAAATTGAAACAATGAAGATATGAAGAGGTACACCAAGGAAGCTGCCCAGCACTCTAATTGTTCAAACATTCTCTGCAAACTAAGTAATAATCTTCCAGCACTTACTGATATTTGTTGGTGATAAGTCACCATGAGAAAAAACACTGTCTTTTTTATATATATAAAGCTTTTAAAGAGGTATATGCAACACAAATTTGATACTGATATGACATCAAACATTTCACAGTTTTTTAAGATGTAATTAATGTATTTCATTCCACTTTTATCTTTAAGAAAAAAAAACAAACCCAAACCCCAAACATTTAGAGAAGCTGAAATCTCCTGACTTTGAAAAGCTATCAATCACATAAAAAGATGACCTTACAGATTAAATAAAGGCCACAGAAAAGGCCACTTCCCCATAACCCTTCTTTAAAAATGTCAAGACTTACAAAGATCCTATACAGCTAGTAAAGCCACGTAAAAACAGGCATACTTTTTCATTATGTGTAATGCCATAATTTTTTTTAACTTTCAGAAACTTCAGAAGCTTTTCTATTTTAAGCTGAAATCTCCAGCCTCAGCTGCTCATCAGAGTCTTCCAAATAACATGCTTATGAAATAGGTAAAACATCCAGTAAGTTGCTAAAATTCAGAGAGCCTTACTAGGTGAGCATATAATTAAAAGTATATCATAATGCAAGCAGAAATTATCTGTAGAGCCTGGATTTTATTAAATGCTTTAAATCTGCAAACAGGGATCTAGTGATGTTCCTTTTACACATGCATTTTTCAGGTACGTTGCTCCACTGGGAAAGGGAAGTAATGATGCTGAGGGGAGACAATGTGTAGTAGTGTTTAAAACTACCCTTCAGAAATCACAGCACATGAATAAAATAAATTGAATTACATTTCCTGGCAGTAACAGAAGGTTCTTATCCTAAACAGGATGTGGACAGCATAGCACATGATGGGATTTCTTTGGCAGCTCATCGCCTAATGATGAGGAAAGCACTGCCCACAAATCGTGTACCAAAAGGCAGAGGTGGGCCCAAGCTTTCAGACATTTTTACTAATGAATCTGCTGCTACTGCTGCATGGGATTGATTTCAACAAGCATTGGTAGTAGGAGTATTCTGATAGGCTTTCCAGTTTTTCCTGACAAGAGAAAATGTCCATTGCTAACATTTTCTACTCCAGTAAAAGATTAAAAGATCCTATGTTAAATAAAAAACACTTCTGTCAACCAGATTTCAGAACAATGAGAGTCTTCACCAAAGAAAATTTCTTGTCAGAGAAGAACTAGTGATATTAAACACAGGACATGGCAAATACAGATTTCTGAGACCTACCTACGTGCTACATTAGCATTCAGGTAAACAAATTTCTTTACTGTTACTCACAACAGCCAGGATGAAACAAAAGCTTTCCTGCTCTGTCCTGAAAACACTTCTAGTTTTACTCATAAAAATGGGATATTATTAAAAATTGTTGTATTGATACTATGACAATTGATTTCTAAATAGATTTTACTCACAATATATTAATAGCTGATGAATAACTTGGGCAAATTAGATTTCATATTTCTCGAACTGCAACAAAATACAAACACTCTTCATGACAGAAGGTTCTTAAAAGAAAAAAGTTGGCATAATTCATAAAATGTTAGAAAGAACCAGACAGACATCTTCATTCAATATTCTAATAATTTATATTGCACTTCGTATCATAAAACTTACTTAAACACGATCTTTTCCCAGCTGTGCTTGCACCTCCTGAACATAAATTGCCTCCTCGATGGACCAGCTCAAGTTCCAAGTTTGTTCTGCAGTAAAAACGTAAGTGTTGAATGGTATAGCGTTATTCAAGACACGAAAGTCACCACAAACTCCCACTCCCAGCATACACTGAATAAGAGAAATATTCTTTAGTGTGAGATACTGTCAAGATATGAATCAGAATAGAACAAACTTTATCAAGGTATTGCCATTTGCTATTTTAAGTGGTTTGATTAGCAAGTATTATATTAAGGAAGCTGCCTACAGTTGTGATCGAAGAATAAAAATAAAAGTTAATTCTGAGGCTATTTTCTGTTTACACATGCAATTCCTTGATAATAACTGAATTTATATGCAAATCTGACAATATACAGATAGGCTAAATTTCAATCAGATATGTCCAAGAAGTGTGCTCTTTATTGGTAGGGCTTTTGTTTTGCCTTGAACAGACAGCACAGTGGAAAGCCATCATGTAACTAAGTATGAAAATAGTCTAAATTATAATGGAAGCACTGACCTTGATAGATAAGTTAGTTAATAAAAACCTTGGAGGTTAATTCTGAATGAAAAACTGGTATTCACTGCAGCTCATTAGTATGAAACAGGAGTTGTATCACTGAATCTCTGCATGTCATATTGATGCTTGCTTTCTTAGTATTACTGTAGTCTTATACTTCGGCACCAATTGTTTAGGTCAAATTTGATAGCTTTGTTTAATATTGGAACTGGATGCTTCAGTACTGCATTATCTTCTACCCCCAAGACTTGGAACAAACAATTTACGTAATCTTCTCCGAGAGTTTGCTTTAACAAGTCAACATACATTTCTTTAATGAAAATAAAGGAATATAATTCTATTATTCTGAGACTTTATTTTGCTAATTTAATCTACACTGCAAAGCTTAGTCTAAATATATTTTGTCCTCTAACTAAAAATCAAATAAATTTAAGTTCAATTTAATGAAACTGAATACATATTAAAATCTGTTCTAGAATTTTAGGCACATAATATAACTAAGAATACCCCCCCACACATTTAAGAACACACACCCCCATATTTCAGACTGAACTACAGGATGACTATCTTATTGAAAACACATTATTTTTTAAGAATTTCAGCTCCATCAGCTTGAAAGAATAATACATTTTTTGATATGCAGTGTTTGTTAAAATACTTTCATATTTTAAAATAGTAACATTTCAGAATATTACTATCCCTAAGTTTGGAGCTTATGCCACCCATTTCTGAAGGAATGCTTTAATCCTCTCTATTCAGAAAAGGCAATTTAACATTGATAATGTGCCTGCTCAGAGCTCCATCTGGTTGCTGCTGATAAGAGCATCTGTGTGACAGGGGAATTTTCCACTCTTCAGGCGATTTGCAGTGCTCACTGAACTTCTAAAATTCTACCAGCAAGGAAGCAGGGACAGGGATTTCATATTAGTGGACAAAATAGCAACTGTAGATCAGCATGTGCCAGTTCATCATGGGAATATAAAGGAAAACAGTACTTTTCCTTCCTACAAACTTTCAGATAACTGATTTGTACAGCAAAATTAATGGCAGCCTTCCATAAGAGCCACAATAATTAGGATTTAAATCAAAAACACTACCTGAATGTTTAAGAACAACTTTTTAGATCTAGAATTTTAAATTCTCCTGTCACCAAAAAATGGGTACATTTTTTCAAAACAAACCTCAGGGACAATTCTGAAAAAACTCTTTTTGATACGTATAGGGTGTTGTATAGTACTTCTTGCTATAAGGAATGTAAGGATAGAGATTTCTGGAAAAATATACTCCATCACACCTATCATACCAACTTCCTCATTGCCCCAGTCCCTAAAAGACAGCAGCTTATTGTTCAGCTTTCTTGGAAACACAAATAACAGTCTTTTCCTCTAAGGCATCTCTTTCAAAACACAAACTTTGCCATAAAAGCACACAGTAGAGTAACCATCTTCTGTGAAACTGAAGACTACTTTATAAAATGTTCTACACAAGGTACAGCCCTAAATAATTTTTGAGAGAAATTAGTGTATCTCCTCCCTAATTCAAGCTCCCTTCTGCCTTGGGGATCTCAGTACCATCTGCCCTCTATTAAAGAAAAGCAGAGCTCTCGGTGCTTATTTTCTCATCAATGAGGAAAAACTTGGGGCATCTGACAGAAGAGCTGAACATGGAGCAGTCTCTGAAAGTGTCCTTTGCTATCTCAGCCCCCTCTATATGAAGGAAAGAGAATAAGAAAGAAAATCTATGTAAGTGACTGTTTCCTCCATCTAGAAATCTTCATGTCACTTTTTGAGCAATAAATTTTGTAGAACACTGGCCTTATCTTCCTCACTCACAGATAAATAACCTGAGAAGACGAATTTTGCTCAGCTGTGTGGACTCAGGATTAAAAAACCACCCTACATCATCCATTCTTTGTGGGCTTTTGTCAAAAGAACATATTTGGGTTGCGGACAGTCACCAAATATTTCTCAGAACTCCTATCAGGACAGAGTAAGCGGAAATAAAAGTGCAAAGCCCTTTTTAGAAAGAGAACGTATTTTGATGGATTTCCTCCTTCTATTGGGACAGAAGAATCAAGTTAAGCACTACCATTTTTTTCCACTTGACTTTATGAGGACAACATATATATGAAAAAAAAAACCAAGCCACCAGATACTGAGACAAATTGGAAGGGAAGAACACAAGGTTCTCTTACTAGTCTATGCATAGTTGACAGCAAAACACAAAATCTTTGTCCACACATCCAAAAAAGCATGAGACATTATTGTGAATGACATGCGATACTAGTCTCAGAAACATCAGCAAAGAGGTAGTGCCTATAAAGTGGCAGTACCTACAAAAAGGGCATAAATTTAATGAGCTTAAACTGTAGGGAATGGGGGTGGTAGCCAGGGAGCTGCTCTTTCAGCTGTGGATGGAAATCAGGATGCCAAGTCCCTGGGTGCTTCTTTTGGTAGGAAAAGACGGGAGGTAGCTCTCCCACTGGATGGTAGAGAATTTTATTCTTTTCTATGCTACCAGTGACACCTGTCTGGGTAGGCAAAAGTGAAGCAAAGAAAGCAAGTTGCCATTTTCCTGAAGCAGAAAGGATAAGCTACAGCAAGTGGCTACATCTTGTTTAACCAGTATTATTCCCATTCCAGCATGACAAAAACCTACAGCTGGAGGCCAGTTTTGAAGCGAATTAGCATCTTTCAAGAAAGCTGCAGATGATGTCATTTTCTGATTGAAAATGGAACGTAACTTGTAAAAAGATTAACAGTGTTTAATTTAGTTGTAAATATATGGATTCAATAAAAATATCGTCGCATTCAAATGTTTATTTAATCAGGGGCTACTTATCTTGCCCACTTTACCTGTATGTTAAACACCATGAAGAAATGAGTAACAGGTGTAGATGGTTTGACCAAAACCAATGAAATATTCCACAATATAGGAAACTAGAAATGCTCAAAGGTAAACAGTTGTTAAGGAACACAAGAGTATCATTACCTCAAAAAGAACTGAATGAAAATAAGGAAGAAACAGGCTGAATGACGGGAATAACTTCCAGGAAGCAAGTTATTTCAGTCTGTAATTTAAACTGTGGATAGTCCATTGTTTGGATACTTAAAATTAAACAAAGTATACTAAAAACACACAAAGAAAACTCTCAGTCTGGGAGATGACCAGCTCGCTTACATATTTGTTTCCACAGGAACAAACTGTAAGATTATATTTAAATATCTTTTTAAAAGTTGAAACTTTAACCTGTAGTTCTTAGGAATTGTCAAGAAGTAGAAGCCTATAAATCCGGAATGCAGAGGCAAGGGAAATTAACCATTTTGTAACTGATCTGCCAGATGCCCTTATAAGTGATCTTAGAGTTACAGTAACAACAGAGAAGGCTGGATCCAACACCTGAAAGCCTTCAACCATGGATAAATGGAAAACTGATGACACCAGTCTAACCTAACAAGAAGAGGTCACAGTGAGTACAGGTGGCATATCTTAATCTTAGTGGTTGATCATGATTTCTCCCTCCAATAATGCAAGCAGGAATGAAATGCTGTTCTGATTTGAGGTTATTTTTAACTTTTGGAATGAAAACAAAAATATTTGCATTAGGATGTTAATATAAAAATAATATAGACATATTTAAAATATGTTTAGCTAGTATCTTTTAAAAAACCATAATATTAAGTCCAGAAATATCTTATAAGACTATTTTTGTACTTTAAATAACACTTCAAGTTATGGTTACAAGTTCTCATACTTTTATATGGGAAACATTAGTTTTGAGTCATTTGTATTTTTGGAAAGATATTAAATTGTATTGACCAGATCATTGTTAAACATCTCAAAATTACTTATCCTTGTATAGCACACTTAAAATAATATAGAATAATCTTTTAATTTACTATGTATAAAATGCGATTGCTCTTCTTAATCAAGGCACAGTTAAGATAGTCTTGAAAGATTATAGATATTTCTTTTAATAGAATTATACAGTAACCTAGGTTGGAAGAGAATTCTGGAGATCAGATGGTCTAACACCCTGTCAAAATCTGAGCCTTAGATTTGATTATCCAGAGTTCTGCTGAGCCAAGGCTTGAGTACTTCCACTGCTATATATACACACTAAAACCACTCATCAACCAGAGTTTACGAAACAGCAGTAAAAAATGCTACCGGGTGGTATCGCTAGTATGTTTGTGCTTTCTCTGCAGTCAGCACCTTCCCTCCAGGCCTCAGGAAGTCAGAGCTTAGAAAAGTATTTGCATAATGAGCATTTCAACTTCTTATAGGAAAACCCTACATTAAAGTAAATCTGAACAGATTAACCATTTGGAGCATCTTAACATTAATGGAAGGAGGGACTGTTTGTTGTTCTTGGAGATGCTGTCTTTGACACTGACAGCTATAAAACTGGAATCAAACATCACAAAAATGCTGGTAGTTTGACATTTTTTTAGAAGTCTTATTAACATGAAGATAGATTCCTTGTTGCTGATGTAGAAAAGGCTCCCTCTGTGATCCCCATGTAAATAAATAATGTCTGACAGAGAGATTAAAAACAATTTGTGATCTAAAAGCCAGCAATATGGCAATGATATAGGAATAATCTCATTCTGCTAAAGAGTAGTAGAGGAGATTTCACAGTTTGGGAAAGGAAGGTAGAAAAATAAATTCAACATAAAATGTTGATATATGACAAGCAAAACCTTGAATAAAGAAGAAAATTTTAAAAAGCACAGGACAGAATGTTCTTCAGGTTTTGTGCCACTGTAGCACATACTGAAAATGAATGGGAAAGGCACAACTTTCCATCCTACATATGCACGTTTATGAAATCAGAAAATGTAATCTCAATATACTAAGTACTCAAAAAGTACTTTTTGGAGAGGATGGAATTTTTTTTTTTTTTTTTTTTTAAGAAAATAACTATCTGATGAGTAGCACCATTAGTGTGAGAAGCAACAAAAAAAACCCAAAACAAAACAAAACCAAAACCGAACACAACAAAAAACCATACCCACCTGGCTACTGAATACATAAATAGAAAATCATTGTCAGGTGATCCAGGAGTCTTACTATAATCTGTATACTTCTTCTGTGTGGTACTTTTTATATCTTTCATTACAGATTCCATTTCTTTACTGAGATTGGTTTCAGACTATGAACAAAGACACAAAAGATTAGTTAATTTAGAAATGGCAATAGCTGATCACAAAGCATAGCACTTTCATATTTATAAAACCACATTTGCAGGTTGTGAAAAAATGTGCATTAAAAGCCAATATTCTCTCTCTCTTAAAAGTGCTACAATATTCTGAAAGCTATTCTGGTTTGTTCTGAATATGAAAACAACACTGTTTTGTCCATCTCCTAAGATCAAGATTCTCCCTATTTGCATTATTTTAAAGAATAATTGCACTGCACGAGTACTTGAAAATAACACAAAGAATCTGCATCAAGATTGGAAGGCTAGAAAAATTTAATATAATTAATTCTATCATTCAGAAAGACCTCAAGAAGCTTCTACAAAATGCTCTTTCTGTAAAACAAATAATCCATACCTTAAAACGTTCTTAATAATCATTCTTTAAATAGCTTCCAGTTACAAGGATATTGTAAAGAAACGATAAATGAATTTTATATTACATTATTCAATTCTATTTAAATTACTATGGAGAGTAGTGAAAATGTACTTAATAAAAAAACTGTACTAATCACATTTTGTCATAGTTTTTTAATAGTTTTATTTTCAGTAGGTAATGCAATAAGTGCCATAATTAATTTCTTTCTTATATCAAGAAATTTTCAATAAATAGTATGCTGTTTTCCATCTCAGAAGAAACTGAATTTTCCCAGGGCGTCAAGTTTCTAAGAAGTCACAAACGCAACATAATGTAAAAACTGAAAGGTAGAGGCAAATTAACAAGGATCTTTCTGCCTTACACTGATGCTTACTGGGAAAGTTCCCAGCTGTTCTTGAAGATCTTCCACCTCTTGAACAAGATCTTGCATACACTTGTTACTATGACTTTGCCAGAGGCTTCTTTCCACGTTGTTTCCAGGGTAACAAGGAAGAACACTGTTAGCAAACTGCCTACAGAGGGGACAGGTAAATTCTCCTTTGTCCACTGAAAAACCCTGGAGGACCTGGTCATTCTAAAAGGAAAAAAAAGAAAATGTAGCTGAAATTTGAAAAATAGTGTAAATTTTTAGTTTGATATTTAAGGTATAAAGCTAAAAAAAATAAGTATAAACCCAAAAAATTAAAGAGAGAATAATTGGAATAGTTTCTCATCATACTGATGCTAAAAACCAGTTTTTCTCAAAATGGAAACACATCAACCAAACTTATGAAAAACTAAAAAAACCCACATAATCTTGTATGAAAAAGCAGTTTCATATGCAACAAATCATCATCTAGTCTTTATTTCCTTACACTAAATAATAAAGCAAGAAATGATTGTTTAAAATCTGATGACTTCTTATTACAAGCTCAGCAGTGGTAAAGTACTACAGTACTATTCAGAGGATCTGCAATTGCTCTGCAAGACGTTGAGGGGCCGAAGAAGGCCAACAAAATCAAGAGAACACTACCCTGTTTACCCAGACCATGTGAAAATAAAAGGATGTCTTTTCTAGCCAACACTTTCTGAGGCATGAGTAACAAATTATATTTTAAAACCATATATAGCAGTAATTTACCAATAGTAATTTACCAACAGTTGTTCTAAGGAAAAAACAAACAAACAAACAAGACCCACCATAAAACAACAAAACAGCACAACTAACAAGAGCAAAACTATTTTCATAGAATCATATAATGGTTTGGGTAGGAAGGGTCCTTAAAGATCACTTAGTTCCACCCTCCTGCCACGGGTAGGGACACTTCCCACTAAACCAGGTTGCTCAAAGCCCCACCCAACCTGGTCTTGAACACATCCAGTGAAGGAGCATCCACAACTTCACTGGGCAACCTGCTGCAGTGTCTCACCACTCTCAGCCCTAAACTTATTTCTCTAAACTGCGCATGTATATACATAACATATACCATACATAGCTAGAGCTAAAAAATCTTTTTGTAACTGAATGTTCATATTAAGAATTAACCAAAAGCAGAAGTTTGTATTTGTAAAATTCCCCTCTGTAACTTCTAACAGATATAAAACATCAAAATAGGAATTTATGAAAAAAATAAACTGTAAGATCTGCATACCAGGGGAAAAAAAAAAACCCACATGCCAAAACCCAGCGATTTAATTTAACAGGTTAATTTAGTCAAGTATTTTTCTGATCTATCAGGATAACTAAAAAGAAAGTACTATTGTTAATAATGTCAAGATGTAATATGAGATTTAGTATCTGCAGTTCTTGAAAGGTAATAAAAAAATATCTTGTCCATTCATGTAAACTCAATCTTTCTTTCTCTGCATTGAACAGCATAAAAGCAACTGATTTCACCAAGAACAGTTCAGATCCAAATAAAATAGCTGATCTTTACTTTTACTTACCCGTAAGGATTCCATGTAAGACTTGTGACAATCTATGTGCAAAGTGTGACCACACGTTTGTACATAAACACCTCCTTCCCAGCCTATTGACACTGCTTGCAGGCAGGAACTCTAAACCAGTGCAGAAATAGTAAGAAAAAACAATATATATGAAGTTATAAGGTATTTACCACAACTTATTTTCAGATTTAAAAAATACACAGATATTTATTTGCATACTATCTATTAAAAGATATGTGCTGTGAAAATAAAGGTTTATTTTAGAGAGTATTTACCTATGCAAACTTACATGGCTGCCATTATGCTACTCCTTCCAAAGAGCCAAACACTTAAGTTAAACTTCTGCAGTTCTTGTCAATTAAGATAATGATTTTAAAGAACCTCCTACATTATAGCATGAAGATGGCTCTAACTCTACCATCTGTTCTGATAGTACAAGTTATCCCATGTACAAGGCAATATACTGCTCCAGTACGTTTCATTTGCTTTTGTATTTAACCAAAATAACAAGATCACAGTTATATAATTAAACCCCAATCTGTTTCTAAATTTCTATGTATACACTTAGGGTTTTTAATGAGTCATTGAACAACACTATATATAACACAGCATAAAGAGGAAAAAGAGAATAAATACTTGTTTATTGAATTTAGTTTTATACTAGAATTCTTTTGAGAACATTGGCCATATTCAAATACTGCACTTATAGCCCATATGTCAAAAATAAAGTTACCTCACTTGTAGTTCTCAAAAAATAACGAACTGAAAAAACAGTCACCACTGGAAAACAAATAAGGAATTCCAGAAAATTACCTTGCAGAATACCTAGCTATAGTCAGGTTAATTATTAATTCTCCATTTTGCAAAAAAATTAATTCATGCAGATTGAAATGTTATTTCTGCTTTTACCTTTAAAGAACAGAAAACATTTACGGCTAGCGGAACTGGAAAAATATTAGTGTTGACTCACCCTAAAAGCGTCTTAATGTATGATGCATAACTAGGGTACTATGAATAACCAGCTCTGATAGTTGCATTTTCTAAGGATGTCCTAATATCTCTTCTTTTTCTCCTACATACGAGCAGGCAAAAGAAAATTACAAATTCTCTCTACAAGATGTGCTGCTCTTTACCTTGCCTCAACCTGACATTTATAACATGCTATGACCCTCTCAGAAGAACAACCACCACCACCACCACTTTCTTTTTTTACTACATGGTTTAGTAGACTGCACTATTAGTAAGGTCATATGATACACTTGGATAAGCCCCACAGGACAAATGTTTCATTCAGGAAAAGCATTATTTATCGCATGTATTTAATGAGGCTACTTAGTACTCTCAGGAAAAAAAAAAAAAATAAAGAAACTAACCTCAGAGACTTTGCAGAAAGACTTTACTCTGTCTTGAGCTTAGAAACGAGATCCCAAAGCAAGCCATACGCTTGCGATAGAGCAAATCTGTATCAAGTTATTGTTTACAGAGTACTATGTGATTCTGAAGACAGTCCTATCACTCTAGGATATGAAATTTTATCTCCTTAGTCATACCTCTCCATATTAAAAATAATCACTTCCAGTGTTTTTTCCTTTAAAGGGCAAGAACTCTACTCCCTCACTGACAGCACAATTTTCAGCTAAGAAAGCACAAAAAGGAACCTCTGGGGAAAGAATTGGCCTCTTTTGCCCAACCTGTATACAGCATGTAGCTTTTGAATATTTGGTTTATTCATTTGTTTTTCTAGTAGAATAAGCTAGCTCATGTTTCATAACTTAAAATTTTTACATCTAAGTGAAATTATTCACTTGCCTCCTCAAATCTATTGTTAGAAGGACACTTACTGGAAAGGAAGGACACGGTAAACAAAAGGACTTCTTATTGCGTAGCTCAGCTGAACAACACACTCAAGAAACTAACAGATGTTTCTATTTTTATGCCAAGAGAAATTTCAGGATTAGTTCTTTCATGTGGAGACATTTTATTAGCACAGTATCAACCTGGAAGTTGAAAGCAAAAATAGCTAATTCGCTAATATTTGAATCATGACTGGGATTTCTGAAAGCAGGGTAGATTTGCTCACTGCATTACAGTCTATTTTAGACTAATCTGTTGGCAGTGTTACTGCATAGAAAAGGAAATAGACACTTCAGTGACATCGAGTAACATTTTGCTTGGAATTCTTTCCATTTGTAGTATACAAATGTCAAAATACAGCTACAGTAGTGCTTCAATGTTTTTTATCACTTTGGTAGGAAAAAATATTTGTTAAGTACTTGAAACAATAAACAAATCTTTTGTTTAGAAAAAATTTCCTGCTTACGTCTCTAAAAGTTTTATTTTCTAGCAAGGAAAGGTATAATATTTGCCTCAGGAGAGGTGTTTTTCTGAAAACACTGATATAGTTTTTAAAGTAGGGCAAAACAATTATGAAATTTACTCTAATTAATGTATAAAAGCAAGCTTGGTTGCATCCATGAATGACGTTGTGGGAAAGCTAGCAGTTGTGTCAAGAGCAAAAACTGCCAGTTTTTCCTCTTTAAAGCCAGTTTTTAAGTTTCTAAAGGCTGATTATTCAAT
The DNA here is from genome assembly GCA_033439905.1 of Ceryle rudis. Lineage (NCBI taxonomy): Eukaryota > Metazoa > Chordata > Aves > Coraciiformes > Cerylidae > Ceryle > Ceryle rudis. The sequence continues at coordinate 15,655 of JAAGNO010004495.1, read as the reverse complement.
CTAATCTACCTAAGAGCTAGTATGTCACCTAGCACTAGTCTACAGGAGATAAATTAGGATCACAGGTTCCAGATCCTTCCCCCTAGAATGGTTTCTCAGATAATCATATATTATGTGACGTAGCTGTTTTATACAAGGAAAGTACAAGCAAGGAAAGACACAGGCAGCGCTTCCACAAGAGTCTACAATCGAACATGTCCTGTTAAGCAACAAGAAGAATTTGCTCTCAAAATTACATATGAAAAACTTTAATGTGGCTTTGTGAAGCAATGCAAAACTCTGCTTGGAATAGCTAACAAAACTACAGAACAGTTCTACTAAACAAAACTTCAGTAATGTTGCAGAGTTGAGGATTCAGCAGAATACGGTGAAGTCTTCTGCTGGTCCCTTCTTCCCATCCACTCATCCTCACCTTCTCTGTAGTGGCTCAGAAAACTGTTACAGGTTAAAACAACTCTTTCCACTTTGCACTGCCAAAAATACTTTTAACCAATCAAGAGTTATTCTTTGATCAGTTTCCCTGAATGGCCACAAGAAAACTGGTGTTTTGAAAGCAATACACAAGACAACAAAACCACATCTCAATTGTGTGGTCACACTAAATTATGAAATACCTTCTTCTAGAGAAGACGGATATTTAATGACTATAAATCCTGTAGATATACTAGATGCCTATGCCAAAAATGTAGGTAGGGGAAAAACAGATGTTATTTAAAAATAAGGACCCTATCAAATGTAAACTCTTAATAACTACTGCATCATGACAAAGTGTTCACTAAATGTAGAAATGAAACTAGAAGACTCAAAGTTGTAATTTCATTTACCTTTTTACATCATTTTTTTCATAAGTGGTGGAATTGATCATATGAAATACTCACATCTTTAAAGTATCGCTGTAAAGTTGCAAGCCTCACATCATGCAGTGTTGCACAGGTATCCCAAGGGTATATTTGCTCCTCTTCAGTAGTTGGCAGTTTCTTTGGCTCAGTGCTATTGCGACATTGTCCCAACACTGTATGAAGAAAAGTAGCAAGAAAGAATGTAGTGGATAACAATATGCTAAAACACTACGGGGGAAAAAACAAATAACAACAACAAAAAGAGAGGAAATTCTTGGTTTTGACATCATTAAAGCACATCATAGTTACACGGTAAAAAAAAATTGTTAAAGAAACTAAATACTGAAAATTGTGCTTGTGCACTTAAACGTAAAGTGTACTTATACAAACACACATACATAGACACAAACTGATGGGTATTTTTTTTCTTTTTCTTTCAATACTTATTTTCCAGCAGGTCTATTATAAACTGCTGCGTTTGAAGAAACTAGTATGAACTATCAGAGAGTGAAACTGTTCATTCTTTTCCCAGACATGTAAAAATTTTCTCAGTGCCCTTAGATGGACCCCCCATGTGCCTTACAGAGGACCATCCACAAAAAAACAAACAAACAAACAAACAAACCCAAAAAACCCAACCCAACAAACAAACAAAAAAACCCCACAAACCTGTCTCTCCAGGCTTCATGAGACACACCAGTATTTATGTACACACATACTAGGAGCTGCAGAAACACTGCTTGTCCAACAAGTCACACATTCATACCTGAGGATGCTTGTAATAGTACAACTAGCCCTGTAGGTCTATCTTCAGTCGAAGGACCACTTTGTCCACAAATAACACAATCATATATTGCCTCAGAAATGTGTTGTTCTGATGTGGCTACCTCCATGGCAATATCAGCATCTGGTGATTCTAAAAAAGAGTAAGAAAAGTTATATTGAACAAAGGGAAAGAAATCCAATTGCAACTGCACTGAGGTAGTGACAAAAAAACCCACCAAAATAATTTCTCTACCTACAACTAAAACATTGACAGTTACTTGAAAATAACCTTGCTGCTTTGAACAGAAAGACACCTACACAATGAAGTACAAGTTTTCCCATATTCAATATTATTCCCAGTGGAATTAAATGTTTAGTTCAAGTTTTGTATTAAACTTATGACTTTAAAACTTCTACATAACAGAACTCTAATTCCATTTCATTAGATACTATAGTGAAAACTGTAAACTAGATGAAGGGCAATAAATGTGAATCTCTACTAAAACCAGATCTGCTCATAACTGACTCTGACAACAGTTAGAAGGATAAAGTTAATCTGGACACCTTAGAAATTATTTTAAGATGCTTAGGCAAAGTGAATGAAGCATGCAACTAAAAATGAAGTATTTTCTTGAAATATAAAACTTGAAAAATCTTTTAAAAATTGGGGTGCATTAAGAAAGTTTTAAGTTAGTTTAACATTTATAGCATACAAGAAGTATCAGACATCTGGTTATCTAATGGTCCACATGATTATTTCCTAGGGGCAGAGACAGATACGTTCAAGGCTAAGGACCAGCTTCAAAGTATTGAAGCAATTGTACTTGATATAGCTTTGTTCACATGACAGTTGTTGGTGCTGGTCTGGGGGCAGAGAGCTAACATAAATTCTCTTCTGATTTGGTTATGTAACAATCAAAGGTAAGAAATCTTTACTGGCTTGAAAGAAAAGCACCTCAGAACTAAACGATCCTCTCCTGACTGCTCAGAAGCACATATGCAGAATATTAAGTGTGCTTTGTTTCTTTCCTAGGTTATCATTTTTCAAAAGGAAAACACTTCCTCCCTACCTTCAACAATATCCTTTGTCTCCTTGATTAAGCAGGCCAAGGTGCTGGATAAAGACCTCAAAATTCTTGAGTGCAGCAACAGACCTCATTCAGAGCTGCTTTTAAGGCAGCTGCTCTCTCAGTTCTGAAAGTCCACTACAAGTTTGGCACAGGAGGCCTGCTGCTATGAGGTGGCATGTTGGATGCCAGGCAGCATCCTTCTTTACTATGCAAAGCTCCCATGCAATGCTCTCTCTCACAAGACAGAATCAAAATTGTACTCCTTTAGTAACTATTGATTTCCCAGTTCGCTATTGACAGTCATATGAAAATGAACTCCAATCTTCACTGACCTACAGTTAATATTGTACACACATCTATCACCATCTAGTGGCAGTCAGACATACAATAAAAGAAAACACAGAACACAAAGATTGCAAGCATTATTTCATTTCAAACTTCCAGAAAACCTAGGAGCAACTGTAGCAGAGAAATGCTAAAGCTATTTTTTATATTTAACATCACCTCATAATCATGTAACACACACTCGTGTATGCCTATGTATCAGAAGCACATGACATAAGAATGACTAGAGTTCCAGCCTTATTTATCTTTTTCTAAAATATTGTCATTACAACACAAAATACGCATCCATTCAATATTTTTAAGTAGTGTAGAAAGGTAATATAGTGTGTCAATCTGATTTTTTAATAACTCAATGGAAGTCCACAAAATCAGTCAACATTTTACAAATTACTATTTATTCAACATATATTACATACTTTAAACCTGAAGGACAAAAATACAGATCTTAGTACTTAAAAGTACTAAGTACTGCAAAGTACTTAGTACTTTGCAAAAGTAAAAGTACTGCAAAGTTTCAAACCAATTCAGTACATGCAATCCAGACCTCTATTGGTTGTGTGCAACAGGCACATAAAGTCAGGCTAAGTTAAATTTAGAACTCAATGATCAAATGCATGTTTCCTTCACAACTTAGATCTAGTGCTGGCCTACTCTGACAAACAATAAAATTTCAAGGAAATTAAAACTTCAAGCAAAATGAAGACTTCCTGATAAAATATTTTTCCCCGAGATAGTGAAAGAAAGCAAAGTCAACTTACACAAAATCCATGGGTAAGAGAAACTGTCAAGAATTTAAAATCTCAAATAATTAAGCAGACCAAAACCACCCAACCAAACAAAAATCTCCATTTCTTTTTGGATGGATTATGATAAACTTTGATTAATGGCATAAACTAGTCATTAGCTTCTTTGGAAGGTAAGACACAGGCTATGGTTTCTTTGAAAGGGTACATTTTGGCAGCATAATTCCTAGGGTAAAAATACATCGGTGGCAGTTCGGAAGAAAGCAATCAAACTATGCATATATATATGTTCTTAATCTTGTTTTTCTTGCCTTCTTGAGTTGTGCCTCTGTGGAGCTCCTGTGAAAGCAACAGGCCCTTCCTCACCAGCTACATGATCTACCTACACTGTCAAGGACCAGGACAAACAGGTTTCAGCTCAAAAGAGTGTTTAAAAGGAGACAGACTTTTTCCTACAAACCTCCTTCTAAAATATTTCATAAATGTATTGATACTTGCAAATATAAAGTAATTGGCACTTCTCCATTCTACTTCACTTTCAGTTATGTATTTCCTATTTCACATGGGGAAAACCAAAGAGAAACTGCATTTTACTGCAATAGTACTCATATAAAGATTACCTTTTCTTTTTTTTTTTTTTTCTTCATTTCATATAAATAAACCAACAGAATTGCTCTGCATTTTCCACAGCAACTTATAAAGTATTTATTTAAAATGAGTGGAATTGTAGAGCTGTTTTAATTAATTTTATTTAGAAACTATAGTTTCTTACAATTTTCTAAAGCACAAGCTTACATTTCCTAGCTTCCAAGATGCAATTATAAAGACAGCTTAATAAAAATTATAATTTTATTTAATGTCCTTTTATATTAATGAGACATCTTTGTAGTTAAATATTGATTGTAATAATATAAAGTTATGATGTATGTCATACATACATTATACATATACGTACATATGTTAACATAAAATTCTCCTATTCTGGCTAAAACCTCCACCCAATTCACCACCAAGAACTGTCACATGACCAAAGCCACATCAGTTGCAACTGAAAGGTGAAGAATAATCCAAATCCCCCTTACTCTGCTTCCACTGGTGCACATATCTCTAACAGCTTTTGCTGACAGTAGGAGCGTATTTCCATGAAAAATAGCACTTGTGTGTTATGTCCCAGAAGAACACTGCCTTACTGAGTGCCACAGGAATCCTTTGGCAGCTGTTTGCCAAGATCCTGATATCAAGGCATATTACTCTCCCACCTTTCAAACAGGTTTTGTAGGAGCCTGGCTTTACTAGCCAGGCAGCAGTCATGTAAGACAGCAAGTCTATTTTATGTGAAGCATTCTTTGAAATAAAAACAAGGTTGCTTAGAGTTTAAAACTCTGATTCTTCAAACATGTAACCCAATTTATTTCACAGAGACTTGTCCTGATGATGTCCGTGTGTTTGAAGAAAGAGCAAATGGGGAAATACAAGGTAAGACACATCGTATTGGTATCAGTTTACCCAGTTACTCTCATGAGGTTTTTTTAATGTTGTAACACACCACATCCCCTTACAGTGGGTTCTGGGACTTTTCTTTGTCCTTCTGAATTATTTCAGAAATCTGGATAAATATAAACCTTATTAAAAATATAGATAACACACTGAAGGAGGATGAAAACATTTAAACTGTGACAGAAATTCAGAGTAGTACCAAACACATTCATTCCCGTGGGTTTTTTTTTAAATTAATTATTTAGTTCTTTAGTTTTGTACCCATGGGAATGAGAGAACCAAAATTACAAAATCCTAGCAGTTTCTACCTCCTAGCAAATACTGGTTGGTCTGCTAAAGTCTAGCAAATTGTTTTATCACAGAATGCACTGCTGCCTGAATTTTATTTCATTTCTGTTCTCCAGAGTTAAAGCTTCACTCCCTCATTCTTTGCCCTATCCACCAAAACCCCAGAACCGAAAGGGCTTTGTAAACACAATAAATACAGATGACAATCTCTGTTCACTGTAGTCAACATGCTTCCAGCTGTATACATAGTGTCAAGGTGGCCCCTTGGCATCAAAGTAACCATTAGTATGCTAATATTCTTTGCCCTGACCCAGCATACATATTCTCAAGAGATCAGTACCTAATTTATTTTTCTATCTGGGTTCAGAAGATTGAGCGTTAGGAAATATATGTCACCTTGCATTAAAACTCTGCACTTCTTAACTCTAGCTATGTTCACCTGAAGGACAAAATTAGTCCTTCCAGGACTCACATCATAAGATATTATTACAAGGGTTGTACTGCATACATACCACAAGCCATTTAAAGGAAAGGGAAGAAAAAACCCCAACACCAAACAAAAAACACCAACACAAAAACAAACACCAAAAAAATCCACAAAAACCCCCCCTCACATTAGGCATTTCAGAGACAGCAAAACTACTAAGGGAATAGAAAGTATGTTAATATCTGTAATTCACAAATTAACAGATTTACAATTTTACATTAAGATACAGCAGCTTCCCTGGAATAGATCATAAAATTTCATGTTTATAAAACTCAAAACAGATCTTTACAAATATCACTGTAATTTGTCAAAGGCTATTAACAAACTAACTATTAACTTGCTGCAGAAGGATTTATTTTTGTTCTCATCAATTCACTAAAAAGCAGTGAATTTTCAAAATTCTCTTGCGTGGAGTTCCACATCACAACAGCTAAACCATAGCTTCACACTGAGATAAGTGCCCTCAAAACAAAGACGTGAAATAGCTATTACTAGGAGACCAGAAGGCCTATGAAGTTGACACTCTACCTGACTACATGACAACACATTTTTGACTCACTAGACATTCTCCTCATATATTTCAAGAGCTCTTATCTGCTGCTCTTAGAACAACAGTTCTCAGGTTTTGTACATTTTATATGTTTGTCTTGCAGTCAAACAGCTAAAGATGACACAGTGGATTCTGTTCCATCCTACTTCATTAACATAACTGTTTCTAAATTTCACCTAATTACTTCCTGGCAAGCTTGAATGGCAATGCAATTCTGCAGATGTCATGGAATATAAATAGATAAAAGTAACAGGGGGCACAAATGGAAAGGACTACACAAACCAGGATTTTTTTTCCTACAGTGATTGTATGAAGAAATTGACAACCTTTATTTTCAGAATCTCAGATGAATTTGTGAATTCCAGCTCAAATAATGATTTTTTTTTTTTCCCTGCTAAAATAAGGATCATTTAACTTTGAAAAAATGAACATGTAATTGGTTAAACTTCCTTTTAAGCCATGTTTTATTGCAGCATCCCAACAATCAAAGAGGAGGAATGCCTCAAAGGATTAACAGTGGCTCTCTGCACTTTAATAAACACTTCGGAAACTACTAAGTTTATGGGAGTTTAGTACAATAATCTTTAAGCTTTGGCTATCCTCCAGGATTCCTACCATCTTCTAAACACATTTATTTTCAGAGTATTTTCAGTCTTCTACATTGTTAAGAGAAAATTATTATAAATTTTTTAAGTTCTGAACTCAAAAACAATTACACCAGTTCTGATATTTTACCACTGTATAACATTCACATTTCACAGACAATGACATTTTAAAAGATTATGATGGTGATAATATTAATGATTTGCCCAAATGACACCAGCTGAACCAGTGACAAAGGCAGGGAGCTGAGGCCTCACCATTCCTGTGTTCTGACAAGGTTATTACTTTGACAACAAACAATCAAAATTAAGAAATAAACTTACTGCTAAATTTCAATCTTTAATAAAAGTAACAGGTAACAGAGTTTGAAAGTATGAGAAGGGAACACATTTTAACTAACTGATTTTAGTATGAAAGGATTTTCTTGTTTTCAAATGTACTATTTCAGCACAGCTATGACACAACTCAGGATAAGACTATTAAATACGTACAGTAGTTTTAAATTTAATAATTCGAGAAAAACTGTTTTCAGCATTCTTACTATGTCTTGTGTTTTCAGTAATTTGCTGGCATACAGAGATTGTATTCAGAGCTGAACAAATTAAATTAAAATATTAAAGCAAACTGAAAAAAACTATTCCTGGCAAACAAATAATCTAGGCTTTTAAATAAATTCCACACCCTATAATGGAATACATACTTCCTTTCTGCAAATTATTTTAATGCCAGTCAGAACACAACAGCTAGTTAATATTGGACTATAGCACAAATCCAGTAAATTTTCATCACAAACTCAGAAAACAGTATGGCAACCTAGATGACACTGAAAAAAGTTAGTGGAAAAACAAAGCAATTATTCAGCTAGCACAACGCCTGGAATCCTATTCAGTTATTGCCAAAAAGCGTCTGCATGCAGAACAGCTTTATGAAAATACAGTCCATTAAGTTGATTCTAGCTACTGCTATGCATGACCTGGTATAACTGACAACAAACACTCCGTTTTCCGTTGAGATACCCGAAGTTATTAATTGTTTAAATACTAAGAAACAATTTAAGTGTTGCATGCCCAAGAATTTTTAAATGCCCAAACATAAGAACAAAGGCTCAGGTCTGCCTGTTATAGAAATCAAGGGTTCTTTTAATATTCGACATATGTAGTTAAGCTAAGTGTTCCCAGTCTTCAACACAAATAAACACTGTGTAATTTATTGATTTAACTACTATTATGCTTCATCCACAAATCAATGCAGTTAACTTAAAAATAGCTTATAATACTCAAGCATGGGAGTATTTATGCATACATATGTATAAATGCAAATACAGCTATTACAGGTAAATATATATAGATACATGTGACTTCATATATAAAAACATGAACTTTAGAAAGTTGCAATATCAAGAATTCAAAATATAGGTGACTGCAGAATCAGAAGTTTCCCAGTCGTTTTCAGTTAGCCACAACTGTAAAAAGACCTGCTTTTAATAAGAACTGCATGTTTCTTCTTCCCTTCTTCCTTCCTTCCTTCAACAGATTAAAGAGAAATAGCTAACTCTTTAAATAAGCATGACTTAAACTCATTTTTATCTGTGAACCTTATGTTGTATTGCATACCCTCCAAACATAGCACCATACATATAGTCATTAATTTGCTAAAGAAATTGCATTGACCGTTATATCCAAGACCTTTGTAAATTTAAAGGAATAAAGAATAATAATAAAATCTTCTCAGTATTCTGTGAACTGAAGGGAATTTAACAATTTCAAAAAACAGACTTTTCTAGCAACAGCAGTTGTCAAAAATATTCCTATCCACTTCTTAAACTCAAATCAAAACCGCAGACAATGTTTCATTGAAGAAAAAAAGGGGAAAAAAAAAAAGAAACAGCAGGAATCTTACATTTCAAAAGTGCTAAACTTCAACGAAGTAATTTTTTCCATTCCTATTAAACACACACAAACTAATCAAGATTATACACTTCTACACAACAGAACCTGAAAGAACATATCCTCAAGGAAAACAAGAGCTAATTCTCCTATAAAGCCTTTGCCTGAAATAGAATACAAAGTTGTCGCTTATAGCAACTGAGATGATCTAAAAATCATGCTTTCCTTTATTTTTTCTATGCACACATTTTAAATGCAAAACTTTTACATTATTAAAATTTGAGGCTCTATGAAGAAATAAATTTTGTTATTAAAAGATTAAAGAAAATGCAATCTTTTAAAAGACAAATTAACTTTAGGATGTTTTATATTAAAAGGTAAATACTTTAAAACACACCACAATCATTTCATCCACTGTGTTGAGAAAAATAGAAATAAAATTTTGTCCTACAGAAAATGTGTTCTCGTAAGTATTTCCAAGATTAGGTAATATGTTCTTTAGGTAATATGTTCTTTAGCAATTATGTATTCAATATTATCAATCCTAGAAAATGCAACTTTAAGCGTCTTAAGAAGTATCAAGTGAACAAGTGGATACAGCAGTGGGATCTGAGCGGAGGGTTTAGTTTCAGAGTCCCTTGGGAGACAGTCCTGAAGGGCAAAGGGGTCCAGGAAGGCTGGACATTTTTTTCGGAACTCTTAGAGGCATGGGAGCAGCTGTCCCTGCGTGTCATAGGACAAACTGGCAGAAAAAGTGACCTCCCTGGTCAGCGAGCTTTTGCTGGGACTTAGGAAAAAGAGGAGAGTTCACCACTTGTGGAAGAAGGGGCAGGCTACTCAAGAAGAGTACAGGGATTTATGTTAGGTCATGCAGAAAGAACATTAGGAAGGCATAAGCCCAGCTAGAACTCAGTCTCATCACTGCTGCAGGAGATAATAAAACGTGGTTTTACAAATACATCAAAACCAAAAAAAAAAAGAGACAAGGAGAATCTCCATCCCTTACTGGATGTGAAAGGGAATACTGCCACCAAGGATGAGGAAAAGGCTGAAGCACTAAAAGCCTTCTTTGCCTCAGTCTTTAATAGTCAGACCAGTTATCTTCAGGGATATCTTCAGGGATCCTTCAGTCCCCTGAACTGGAAGACAGGGATGGAGAGCAGAATAATCCCCTCATAAGTCAGAAGGAAGTGGTTAATGACCTGCTATGCTACCTGGATGCCCACAGGTCTATGGGGCTGGATAAGATCCACCTGCAAGTACTCAGGGAGCTGGTGGAGGAGCTCACCAAGCCACTCCGTCATTTACCAGCAGTCCTGGTTAATGGGGTGGGTGCCAGATGACAGGAGGCTTGTCAGTGTTATGCCCATCTACAAGAAGAGGCAGAAGAAGGACCTGAAGAACTACAGGCCTGTCAGTCTGACCTCAGTACTGGGGAAGATTATGGAGCGGTTCATCTTGGGTGTGCTCACATGGCAAGTGCAGGGCAACCAGGGGATCAGGCCGAGCCAAGATGGGTTCATGAAGGGCAGGTCCTGTTTGAACAACCTGATCTCATTCTATGACCAGGTGACCTAGTGGATAGGGGAAAAGCTGTGGAGGTTCCTTTACCAAAGTCCAGGTATACATTTGACACTGTCTCCCACAGCACTCTGCTGGAGAAGCTGGCAGCTCATGGCTTAGACAAGTATACCCTTTGCTGGGTTAAAAACTGTCTGGATGGCCAAGCCTAGAGAGCTGTGGCAAACTGAGTTAAACACAGTTGGTCACAAGTGGTGTTCCCCAGGGCTCAGTGCTGGGGATGGTCCTTTTTAACATCTTTATCAAAGATTTGGGTGAGGGAATTGAGTGCACCTCCAGTAATTTTGTAGATGACATGAAATCAGGTGGGAGTGTTGATCTGCTTGAGGGTAGGAAGGCTCTACAAAGAGATCTGGGTAGGTTGGATGAATGGGCTAAGGACAACTGTATTAGTAAGACCAAATTCCAGGTCCTGCACTTTGGTCACCACAACCCCAGGCAATGCTACAGGCTTGGGGATGAGTGGCTGGAGAGCTGCCTGTCTGAAAAGGACCTGGGGGTCTTGGCTGACAGCAGGCTGAACATGAGCCAGCAGTGTGCCCAAGTGACCCAGGAAGGCCAACATCATTGTGGCCTGTATCAGAAAAATGCATGGCCAGCAGAAGGAAGAAAGTGATTGTGCCCCTGTACTCAGCACTGGTGAGACTGCACCTCAAGTACTGTGTCCAGTTTTGTGCACGACAAAGACACTGAGGTGCTGGAGCAGATACAGAGGAGGGCATCAAAGCTGGTGAGGGGATTGAAGAACATGTCTTAGGAGGAGAGGCTGAGGAAGCAGGGATTGTTTAGCCTGAAGAATAGGAGGCTGAGAGGAGATATTAATTGCTTTCTACAGCTACCTGAAAGGAAGCTGTAGTGAGGCTGGTGTTGGCCTCTTCTCCCTAATAACTAACAACAGGACAACAGGAAATGGCCATGAGTTGCGCCAGGGGAAGTTCACATTAGATTAGGAAGAATTTCATTAATGAAAGAGTAGTTAAGCATTGGAACAGGCTGCCCAGGGAAGTGGTGCAGTCACCATCCCAAGAGGTGTTTAAAAAAAAAAGAAAAAAAAAAAAAAAGAAAAAAGAAAAGGGTGAACGTGGCACTTCAGGACATGGGACTAGTGGTCATGGAGGTGTTGAGTAGAAGGTTGGACTTGATAATTTTGGAGGTCTTTTCCAACCCTAATGATTCTGTTCTATGTTTGGGGTTTATGGGTTTTTTTGGTGGGTTGGTTTGGGTTTTTGTTTTGTTGGGGTTTTGTTTGTTTGTTTGCTTGTTGGTTTTTTGGTTGTTTTTTTTTGGGGGGGGGGGGATAGGTGTTTTGTTTGGTTGGTTTGTTTTTTTGTTGTTGTTAATCTGCTTGAGTAAAAACCTTAATACTAACATGGAAATAAAAAAAATCAAATGAAATTTTAAAAAAGCAAGTAGTCAACTGCACAAAAACTTACCAACATCCATGGCAGTTTCCATGAAGCTTTTCTGCCTTGAGGCAAATTCAGCCAACAATTTCTGTTGTCTTTCTCTGGCCTTCTGTCGTCTGAGTAAAAGAAGAGGGGAAACAAAAGCAAACAAACAAAAGGAGTATATATAATGGATGAAATAAATTAGTTTAGTGTCAGGCTGATTACAGTCACCACAGTCAACAATATAACTCAAAATTCAAGTTTTCTCTAAATAAAAGATTATTTTTTAAGCCTAAAAATTAATCTCTTCCTTTAAAAGCTGAGTTTTTTAACAAATAAAGAGTTATTTTCTGTTGAGTCTAAAAGACAGGAAAAAAACCCTGTCCTAATACACCCTTCAGAAAACCAAAGGATCTTTTAACAGATTAGGACATAGCAGCATAAGAAAAAGAACCTAAGACATTATTCTTCAAAGTCATTTTTCTGTTACATAAGGGAAGAATAAGGGGGAAATGTCAACTCTTGTACAAAAACAACTGCTCCTGTGCGCAATCAATGTTTACAAGTTAACAATAAGAAGCGGCAGCAGCCGCCGCCTACCTCACTCACTTTTGGTATCAAGCTTGATGCCAAGGGAAACAATTATGAATAAATTATTTTCTATCTAAGACTACTCATGCAGGTTCCCTCTGCCCCATCTCCACCTAAGATACTGGTCACCGACAGCTTTTATACCTGGACTTAAGTCTGAGGCTGCTTCCAGACTGACAGCCCTTATCTCCCTGGAGCCAAGCTGACTTCACTGACTTTTTCCTCATCCTTTAACAGCTCTGGGTTTACAAATGGAAGACATCAGATAGTCATTCTTGTCTGTCCTTCTATTTCAACTGTATTAATGATCTGTACAAGGCTGCTATTCTATAATTGTCTATATATGCATATTGCAGTGCATAAAGGAATATTGATGGATGTAACAAGATAAAGAAAATAGACACTGATTTTCCTCTTCCTGAGGTACCAAGAATGGAATTTTACTTTGACGGGAGTTTACACAGAGAAAAAGTGAGACTCAAAGTGGGAAAACCAAACACAACTCACACCACAGCTGCTCACCACATGGTACATGCAAAAACCTATGTGTCCCACAGCTGGGGGTTTTATACAGCACCTCCTCAGTGCAGCTTGGGAAGCTCTACTATATCTACAATCTCTGTGCATCAGCGTTTATAAGGAATTTTTTTCCCCTGCTCAGAGATGAGTCAGATAACTAACAAGGGATTTAAAAACTTGGCATCTGACATGTTGCTGGGTGAGTCCTCTTTAGGCTCCAGGAGTGTCTGATTATCACTGTCCTGGCACAGGAACAGGCATGCACAGGCCCAAAGCAGCTAATATACTGCAACCTGTTATCCTGAGGTGGCCTGTTCGTAAGTCAAAGCTTCTAAATAAGGCACCTTAAAAACCCAAATATATTTCTGCCCATTGACCTGTCATATTGTACCGCCACCATTTCTCAAAATAACTCCTATTTACAACAATCCTAAGATTCATTATTCTGAGATTCTGAGAATCATACCAGGGTATTCATTAAATCTGTTTTTATTTATTTGTCCCTGAGAATTTCTCAATATACACCTTGACAAAAAGCAGAGTGACTGTAAATAGAGGCCTTTAATAAGAAGACATAAATAAACTGACAGATTCAGTACAGCTCAGTAATTTTCCATGATGGCCAATGGGAATATGACACTGCAATTGAAAAAAATACTTGCAAGCAGCTCATGCTCTCTTCTAGTTCTGCATTTTGGTTTCTATGACAACAACCCATTGCCTGAGTGACGTCAAGTTTGTCATTTCATGTTGAAGTAACTAAAAAGGGTGATCACTGAACACTCACAGTCTGCTTGGTCTCCACCAATACAAGACTGGACTTGGGGGAAAAACTAAACAATCAAAAGAGAAAGTAAAAACTTCAGCTTGACTATATGTGCACTGTGGGTCTATAAGACTAGTCATTTCAGTTATCACACAGCCCCTCAACCATCTTCATGGGTCCCCAGTGCCATGATGGATCTGGTGAGAAGCAAATAGTCCCTCAGAACAAAGAATTGGAAACACTTATTTTCAACATTATGTTAGCCCCAGAACTTATCTGAAAACCTAAAAGTTCCTACATTAGATTCTTGAAAATATCACAGCCTCTTTAGGGGGAAAGGAATGACCTTACCCTTTTCTATATAAAAGGTTCATTGATTCCTGTGCTTCTCCCAAACATAAACCTAACACTACTAAGGACTATAACAAGTAGGTGCTTGCCCAAGATGTAGCTGTGTTTTATCTAAAGCCACCATTCAATTTGCCACTTTCTGTAAGACAATTTTACATACTAAACCTTGACTATTTCACTCATTTTCTTATCTATTACAAAGGATGTTGAAAATTAAACCATTAACTGAACATTTGCAAGAAAAAATTAAGTTTCCTTTATAAAGTATATAATAAAAATATTAAATACTTTTTTTTGTTTGTTTAATTTTCAAGTATAGTGTATGTGTGAGACATAGAGAGAATTTAATGAAAAAAATATTTGCAAACAAATAAAAATAGCAGGATAAAGTTAATCAACAAATCAAACGAGTCAGATGGCTGAATGTTTCTACCAAAATTTCTAAAATCACAATCTGGTTATTTAAACCATTAATACATGAAAATACTACATGACAAGCACTCGAGGGTATTCTCATCCATTCCAGCCTGTGCTCTGTCTCTGCTTTAGTTAATGTAGTAAGTACACTGACCTGACCTCTCCACTCTCTATGCTTCAACCTTCTTACAATATCCACCATCCTCTCATGTCAAATGCTCTATTTCAGTCTTTTGCACTAACTAGTTACCAGTTGCTTTCCAATGGCCCACTTCAGCCAGCTCTTCTGACTAGCTCTATACAGCTCCCAAATGCCAATCTCTGTCTTATTTATGCCCTCCAGATATGTACATTCCTGTTCCACCATCTTCTTCTATCAAGTCTCAAGACCCCATTCTCCCTCACTGAGATTTTTCACTAAAAACTGGTTCTTTCATTTGCTACTCTTCTCTGGGTATTTCTGTCCCGACCACCCAGTTCTTCCCGAACATCCCCAACTTGACTCGTCCCACACCAACTATTCACATTTTCCCGTTGCTCACTATTACATTGACCAGAAAGTTTCTCCTTGCAATTCCAGTCTTCAACTCTGTCCCTGCCAGTCCCAGTTTTCACTTCTACTTCTCAGCCCTAGATGCTATCCTCTAGGCATCTGAACTGGATGATTCCTCTTTCCCTAAGACTCACATGTCGACACATTTGCTGAAAGCAGGAGAAGCAGTCTCTGCATTTACTTTCAATAGTGCTAGGTGCTCTCAGAACTCATTATGCCCCAATTTCAATCTCAAAACTGTCCCCAAAAAAATTTCAGCCCAAGACATACATATGAAGGTTTTCAGGCCACATTATAAGAAAATATTAATTTTTAAAAAAATGGGGAAAAGGAAAAAAAAAAAAAAAAAAAAAGAAAAAGAAAAAAGATACATTTGGCCTCATAGTTGACGAATAATACAAAATGGGACCTCGGGG